>APFE031186052.1:142359-173028 GCA_000404065.3 Pinus taeda
TACAAGACTACAAGTCTACAACAAAAGTACTACTGGCTATAGCTACTGCCAGAGGAGCCAAGATCATGTCGATCAATCTCTGAATCATCATCATCATCACAAATTGTTATCTAGTCCCCAGTTTCCTTTGCTGAGATGTCTTGTAAAACCCACAAACTTTCTGAATTTATATGGTTTGGTTCACTAAGGTAATTTTACAAACAGTTTGATGACAATGTACTGTAGGTGATTCTTTGACAATTTGAAACCAAAAATAACACCAACTGGCAACAATGGCAAGCATGCATAATAGGAATATTTAAGAACTGTTGATATCAAATTTATAGTGAAACTAAAGGCTTACATACCACTGGTAAGTGGTAATACATACTTTGGTAATGACAAAAGAGCTGAGATTGGACATATCAGTTAATGGTAAAAGAGTCAATGGCTGTAGATGAATATTATGTTATCAGAGTACCTCTAGCAATACAAATAGCTCCCCACAGTGACAATATAAATATATATGTATTCAGCTCCAGAATGCAGAAATGTACAAGGAACACAGCCAATAACCAGCAGTCACACTTTCAACATTAGTGACTCGGCCATTTTTATGCTGACCCGGCCGTTTCGACCGAGTCAGCAATGACTCGGCCGAGTCATTGAGTGACTCGGCCGAGTCATTGCTGACTTGGCCGACCGAACCGGTTTGGGGGCCGTTTCAATACCCAGGCCATTGACCCGGACCAACTCGGCCGAGTTGATGCTGACCCGGCCGGTTCGTAAAACACTGCTCTGGAATGTGCTAAAGTAATATCATATATCATTGGAAGTAATTATCAGTTGCAGAAAATTGTGCTTGTCTAATTAACACTAGAAAATTAACAATCATCGTTAGGGGTACAGACTTCAGAGTAGGACATTCCCATACCAGTTTAGGAGGCTATCTTGGGGAAGAAGAAGCTGAGATGGATTCATGATACCTTGAAGGAAGCCGAGGAGTTAGTGGGAAAGCCCAAGTGGTCAGTTAGGGAGAGCATACCACTAAAGCGGTTTAGTGGCTATATGGCTATGGTGAGTAGCATTGTTGAGACTGAGCCTTCTAGCTACAAGGAGGCTGCAGGCCAACAGGTCTGGAGGGATGCCATGGTGGAAAAGTATGCTTCCATCATGAAGAATGGTGTGTGGGAGACAATGTCGAGGCTTGAGGGGAAGTGAGTGGTGACTTCCAGGTGGTTCTACCAGATCAAGTATGCTGCAAATGGAAACATTGAGAAGTTCAAAGCTCGATTTGTGGCTCTAGGGTTCTCACATATAGAGGGAGTTGACTATGAGGAGACCTTTGCTCTAGTAGCTCGATATACTTCTATTAGATCAGTGGTCTCTATAGCAACAAGATTGGTTGGAAGATCCATGAGATGGATGTGAAGACCAAGCAAGGGAAATCGACCAAGAAAGGGTTGTGATTGTAACTCTGCACATTGGTAAGCTTCACATCTCAACTGCTTTGTTTAGAAAATTAAAACATTTTCCTTTTTATTTTTATTTTTTATTTACTAGCTTGCTATAAACTTCCTATCTTTCTAGCTAGTAAAACCATTGGAAAAAGAGTAAAATTTAATATCTAAACCAAGGAAGAAATACATTTGCTTTTGAATTTATTTTCCATATCTTTTGCGGGTGTTTTTAGTTTATATTTTGTAGATCTGTAGTAAAGCACTAGTAAGTTCAGATCTTAAATCTTGTATTTGCACCAGTAAGTTTATATCTTAAACCTGTAGCTTAGATATAGTTATTTTAGCCCCTTGAAATGTTTATTTATTCGCTGAAATAAATTTGTGAGTTGTGCATCTAGGGGGTGTTGACCCCAAGACCTCAAAAACTGAATTCACAACTTGCTGGAAATTCAATTTGGTCATAGGTTAGAGGCCACAAGGTGGTCTAAATTGATCATTCCTTAGTCTTCTAATGTCCTCACCCTTACATCCAAGATTTAAAAATGTTCTTACACTTTTGGGTGAGCTTTCAAGGGGCTGGATTGTTGATTTCTGCATTTTCTCCAGAAATTCTAGACCTGTCAAAAACAGGGCAGCAAAACAGGGCAGAAAACAATTTTACAGAACACCCTCTTTAATGGAGTGTCTAATCATAGACACACTTGTATATTCGGTTAAAATATTTTTTTACACCAAAATTGACTATTTACATGTCACATTTAACAAATTCTGAGTGTTTGTTGATTGCTATTTATATTCTACTTGTAGATTTTGCAGGACCTGTTAAATAGACGAGTAATTTTATACAGTAACTCCTCCACTTCAGCCGTTTGTCCCCTTTATACTGCACTGATCTTGTAGTCATTGGCTTGTGTCATTAACAGGAAGCCTCCCATAGCCCTTTTTAGTAGGAGTTGGGGTTAAAGTGTGGGAACTTAGGCCGAGGTGACAGTGGGCTTCTGTCTCGTGTGTGCCGGCCCTAGTGAGTTGTATAGGATCTTCAACAACCCGCTAATTGGAGTGGTAACAGGGCCCACACAAATAACCCTTGTGGAATCAACCTCAACTGAACCTAATAATAATATACATATGGTCAGTCATGGCTGAAAGTGAAGCTTACACCTTTTTTAACGAGCATATGTTTGTCCCCTCATCATCGCATTCCTTCACTCTGGAGTACAGACTTGGCTAACCTGTGAGAACAACAAACATATATATTGACTTTACTGTTCAACTAGCAATATGGCACATGAGACTCTCTGGCAGCACCCAGCATAGGTTATGCTTTCTGGGAATGTATCAAACTGAGTTTGGGATGCTGAATTGACCACAACCAATTTTTTGTGAAACATAATCATGGGCTAATCATAAATGTTGGATGCTACTCTTCAGTTTTTCTAAGTTTTGATTTTTGAAACATGGAAATAATACTAGATCAGCTTCAAAATAGGTCTTCACAGTTACAACTCGAGAATTATGCAGTCCTGGAGGCAGTAGGTGTTGTATAGACTTTATGTCGTTGCCTAGGAATAACATGTGCAATTACTCTGAACCTTTTTATTTGTCCTTCCAAAATATTATATTTATTAGATATTACCTATCTGGACGATTGGAAAAGATTAAGCTACATTGTATCAAAGACATGCTATGTTAGTTAAAATAGCCTGAGATAGTAGCTAAATATATGGGCTTAGAACTGTTAGTGTTATGCAAGACTTTCTGAACTCCATATGCAACTTCGTGAACCTGTGAATGCTGCCCATCTTCCTGTTGAAAACCAGGTCACTATAAAAGGGTTTTATGCTCATTCTATGGTATTATAGAATGTTGAATACTGGTGGTCCTTTCTATGGATGCTGACTTCGGATGGTATATTAAACATTTTGCAAACTCTCTATTTTTTGTTGTTCACTTTGAGCTCCTCTTGTAAGTTGTAAAGTGGCAGAATTTTTTATATAAATAAATGCTGTTATTTTTCCATTTTCACATCATATTTTTATGACTTTTTTTTGATGCCAATGAAGGTAATTCCTTGGGGAGATCTTGATTCCTTAGCAATGCTGCAGCGCCAGTTAGATGTGGACATTCTTATTACAGGCCATACTCATCAGTTCAAAGCTTACAAGCATGAAGGAGGGGTTGTGATAAATCCTGGCTCAGCAACTGGTGCCTATAGTAGCATAACATATGAAGTTAATCCCAGTTTTGTCCTGATGGACATTGATGGCCTGAGAGTAGTGGTTTATGTTTATGAACTCATTGACGGGGAAGTAAAGGTTGACAAAATTGACTTTAAAAAATCACCAACATCCCAGTAGCATGTAGTGCTTGTGCTTTTCGAGAAAAGACATATAACACTGGTCTGTGGGAGATTTGAGTTGCATTAGTACACATCCCTTATTTGGTACACGATACTGGATATGGTTTATATATTAGCTTTTTCCAATAATTCATTGTTACGACTGGGGCTGCAATGTTAAACCGTTATTTGTTTTGTGTAATTGTAGTTTTGATGCAAGTTAGTTAACTGATTTTTTTGTACTTTTCAATGAACTGAGAATTTTGTGGAAGATACAATTATGATCACAGAGGAAAATAGATGTTTATCACTAATAGATGGGCCCACCTCCATCTTGCCAAATCAGTTTGTTTGCATGTGCACTTGCTGTGGAAAACGAACTTCAATTTCAAAATATATGGAGCACATCATTATAGATGGACACATGACAATGCAATTTTTTAAATTTACAAGTTCCAGAAGGTTTGCAATTTAAGATCCATCAAATATTGATGTACATCAAACTCTGCAATTTGTAGTAGCCCTAACGATTGTCAATAAAGAGATTTGATTTACAACTGAATATTTAGCAAAATAAGACTACGAAATGGGCATGTCCTCAGTATGGAGGGTGTTCTATATCTTCTCTTTTTTTTTCCTTCTAAAATTTTCTGGCTTTGTAAGCAGTTCTTTTTTGACAAAGTGGGCTCTACATTTTTGGCTCAGATGCCATGACTGGGGATATTTATTTTGTTAAATTCAACCAGGACTTGCACCTGACCTCATCCATTGAGATGTGCTGCATCTGTGAGCTGTCAGCATTTTTGGGACTTCCACTAGTCATGGATCTGGTAATTAGCTCAGGTAGATCATAAAATAGCATGGCAGTCGGCCACATTAACATGGAAGCATGTTTTCAGGGTGATTGATCTCAGTTTTCTCTGGAGAAAGCTCACATGATTTACCACATTCTCACAACCCCACTTGATGTTTTAGATCCTCTAGATATATCATAAAAGAAAAAAAATTTTTCCAGAAATTTTTCATGGATAGTGATGGAATTTTGCTATTATTGATTTCATCTTCTGATTTCATGGAACCAGTTGCAAGAGGCATAGAAAGCCGAGTGGAATTTCAATATTTTTAGTAAAGTCTTCATGAGTTTGGAGAACTCCGGCTGCAATCATATGTGATGTCATTTTGTCAAGCAATATGCAGTTACAGTGCCTCAATATCCTGCAGTTCTCTAACGTTAATTTGAAAAGCACAGAGTCAGAAGGACTTATTTGTGGTACCTATGCGAGGTGTAAATTCCGTCAATTCTGCGTTTATCTTGAATGAAATATAACGAATATACACATATCCCATGATAATGGTGAATTTTATATACTTATTAGTATTATTTATTAGAATTGTCTAACTGTGCTACTGTTTAGAGCTATTTTGGTTGTATATATTGACTGATTTTAGTGATGACTCGATTAATTTTTTGTCATTTACGGATCCAAAAAGTAGAACAGTTGGATTGCTCCTTATTTAAGCTATTTAAAAGGAATAATGATAGCTAAGGTTTCTGTCTGCATGTAATCAAGTTCATTTTCAATTTGTAAGAAGGTATTAGGAAATTGAAGGAGCTTGGCACAGTTTTACATGGCACGCCTGTTACATAACCTGTATTTCAAAGTAAATATTAGTGTCAGTTTCCATCTTAGCTTAAAATCATGTGTCACGTGGCATGCCTGATACTTAACTTGTATGGTTTGGCTCAGTGTTCTGACCTCATTGGTATTTATAATTACCTTCTTGTTATTGTTTTTCTTTCACATCATGGAGGCACTCTTCTTTGAGCTTTATAAATGCACCATTAACTTGTCAGCAGTCTTAAATAATGCTTAATTCTTGCATCATTATCTTGAATCAAGTGGTACACATACAAGAAACTGCTAATTATAATATTATTGATATTATTTCTTCTGAAATTTGACTGACTAGGCTATTGGTTAGAACCCTTGAAAATCACTAGGAAAAAGAAGATATTAAGTCTTCTTATGAACTTTGTTCATTATTTCAACATTGAAATGCGAAGCAAATGTTGGAAATATTGAGAGGGGTGAATTAATATTTCTCTTCAATTAGTTAAATTTAGCTTCACAAAGCATTAATTATCTTTAGCATCAGATACACATAAACAATGATCAACACCATTCAACAGTGCACACCAATAAAGACAATACACGAGAGTTTTGTAGGTGGAAACCCTTTCGGATAAAAACCACTGAATGCTTCTTAATATTTGTCTTCAATAATTTACTAGGAAGCTCCAACTTCCAAGATTTTCAACATCAATTGAAGGAGGCTCTAACATGCTCTTTTTTTTTTTTGGATTACATCAGTTGGACGCTCCAATGGACAAGAAGTCCCAGAAGATAGCCAACTCCTGCAATGTACCCCGTGTTAGATTAAGTTTTTGGCTAAGCAAATTAGTGAAGTTGCAAATGAGACTACCATGAGATGTTTCTCCTTGTCATGTCGATTCCAACGGCATGTGGCATGTCACAAGGTTCCTCACAGTTTGAGAGATATGACTAATCAAAGTTGGTTGCTCACTTGTTGTGGTCAACATCTCCAAAATAAGATGATGTGAAAGTTCTTCATTGGTTAGCAATTTGCTTAAATAATGAGGCTTACATTAAAATATCAAATATTTTGTGGAGTCGTTTCATGGACATAAAGGGTTTTTGGCTCCAAGAAAAATTCAAAATTAAATTTGAATTTTATCCTAATGATGGTTCCCAACAATTATGTAAGTCGGCCTAAATGATCATGGGTTTGTTGATTTAGATTGTCATTGATGTCAATATAGCAATATTTTGGGATACTAAATGATGATATGAAGCCAAGGAGAAGCATAATAGATCCATGAAGTAATAGAAGCAAGAAGCCAAGGAGGAAAGCCATTGGAAAGATATTGGAATCCATTGGAAGTCAAGAACAAGAGCAGTCAAAGAAGAGTTATTAGAAGAGTTCATCGGAAGCCATCATGAAGTCAAAGAGTAAGAGGAAGAGGTCATTGGAAGCCATCGAGAAGCGAAGAGGGACACATTAGCGGAGGAGCATAAATAGTGTTATTGGAGGAGCTAAGAATCCATTCTAAGAAACAAATCGTGGGATAACAAAAGCCCACAACGCGTCGGAATTAACATATCAACAATATATTATATCAGTGGCTTTATTACGTGTCACATTGAAACCTGCTATTGCGATATCATTGTGGACCCGCTGCACCATTGTAATACAACTCAATATAATATCACATCCATTGCATAATCACAAACCATAAAGTTTATTATGTATCACTGCCCAAAATATGCAATTGCGATATATATACAGACCCGCGGGACCATTACAATTCACCTTCAAGAAAATTGCATGCGCCTATGAGAATTTTCATATCACAAAGTCTTAAAGGATGTCACGCCGCCGATTGCGATAAGGGCGTGGACCTCGGACCACCGATTGCGATAAACCCGACGGACTGCTAGCTATGGACCCGACGGATCTATTGACGATTGTTTAATATTATATCGCGTCCACTTCATCGGCAGTATGAGTATCAACTATGTTACATCGGTAATGTTAGAGGTTGCGATTGTGGGACATCTGAAAGTTGCGATTGCAATTAGCGATGACGTAGCATGTGGGGACCACCAAACTTCTATTATAATATGGTTATAGCCTCTCCTTTTATGGTTTCTCCGTAAATAAACAAGTTGGCATCCCTCCATTATACGTGTCTCTCAGCCATTGGTGAAACTCATATAAGTATGAGTTAAAACGTTTCACTAAAGGCATCAATCTTGGGCATTGAATACAGAAAGGAAGTAATAATTCACAACTCGTGAACTCAAAAAAGCCGAAGGATGAGCGAAAAAAGAAGAAACATAGGAAAGGAAGTCGAAGGTTGATCATAAGAGAAATACACAGGAGCATTAAGAGTTGAAGAATGAAGAAAGCTGAGACTGACTGCGCATAGGGTCATTCATACAGTTCGTACCTGTGATGAATTAATCTATGGAAGAAGTACAAACCACAACCTGAAGGATAGTTTTGTGAAGATTTGTATGACCTCGAACTAGGAAAGTAAGATTTTATCAGTGATCGTTTGAAGGGAGCAGTAGAGAACACCAGCGAAGTAAGATTTTATTAGTCATCGTTTGAAGGGAGCAGTAGACAACACTAGCATTGAAGTATTTGTAAGATTATTCCTTGGAAGTAAGATAGTGCGACAGTTGCTCCTGAAGCAGTTACCGCAACAATAAGAACAGAGAGTTGAAAAACAAAGAATTGTTTTGTGTAGACATTGAGGCTTAGCGCAACTTATCAAAGATATCTTGTTGAAAAGCATCAATAGATCTTGGAGACATTATTAGAGATCATGATCGCTATTTGAAATGACTCTGTTTGGGCAATATGAAGAATTGTGAAGACTCCTTCATATGAAGACAGGTTGTCATTGGTGTAGCAGTGAAGCTGTAGATTTACAGAACACAGTGAAGAAGATTTTGAGATTATTGTAATACAATCAAAACATTTTTTGACAAAGCAAAACTATAGGGTCAGAGCCCTTGGGGTTGGTGCCTCAGAATTGGAAGGATTGTGTCCTTGGAGTTGATGCTTCTAAATCCAAGGTTGGTGCCTTAGAATTGGAAGGATTGGTGCCCTAAAGGTTGGAGTCTCACAAAAGACCAAGTTGGTGGTTGGCAATGGGTTGGAGCCCTATATACATTGCACCTGATTTATTGTAAAGATTATATTAATAAAAGCATTTATTTCTATTGTTCATTTTGTGTTCCAAATATAATTGATTTAACTAGTAAAAGTAACAATGGAAAGAAATACTGATTCACCCCCCCAGTGTTTCCAACAATTGGTTTCAGAGCTAGTACCTTCACTCAAAGCCTGACAGCTTGAAGGTTGATCAATTAGAACACAAATGGCAAAGCCAAGGAAGAAAGTCTCGAATCCTCCTAAAGATGTGTCTCCTTCAACCACTAAAGTTGAAATCAATCAATTTTTGAAGGCTCCATTGTTTAATGGAAACTTTGATATATGGGAAGCAAGAATGAGTAATTTCTTAAAGACTCAAGGCATTGAACTCTGGAAATCGGTGATTACTGATACCATGATGAAATGGAGAACCCAAGGAGTACAATGCAAACACAATGGAGACTATCTTGAATGGGCTACTTGATTCTATGAAGGCCAATTTTGAGAATTGTTCGTCAACAAAAGGCATATGGGATAAACTTCATGATCTTCACTCAAAAGGAGCATTGACCATGACCACTACTCAAGAAGATGATGGAAAGCAAGAAGGAAATCCAGAACCCATCATGGAAGCTGAAAATAAGAATGATGACATCAAGGAAAAAGAAGATCTAGAAGATGAAGACAATGAAAAAGATTTCGAAGAAGATATCCTCACTAAACTTATGGCTGCCATGGAAGAAATTATCAGTTTGAAAAGGGAAAACGAAGAACTTAAGAAGAAAGCACTCGCTGGTGACCAAGACTAAACAAGGAAGGAAGTTAACCTTGTTAAGCTTCAAGTGCAAGAGAGAGCTGAAGAGATTGCCAAGCTCAAGGAGGAATTTTATCAAAACAAAAGAAAGCATCATGAAGAAGTCATATCCATGACAAACCAATTAGATAAGGCAAAGAAACAGGAAGATACATTGTCTAGCCACCTTGAACAAAGGCATAAAAGCTTGAACAAACTTGAAGCAGATATTGGTCAATACAAGGAAGAGATCTCCTCTCTTAAATCTCAACTAGAAGAAGCAAGAAAGGTAGGACAAGGAGTAGAGGAGACAATGGAAGCATTGATAAACATAGAAGGACAGATTGATGAAGTAGAAAAGGAAAGAAACACCATGATATGCCAACTAAAAGCAAAGGATGAAGAAATATTCAAACTAAAATCCGACCTCAACCTTCTTAAGGCTCAAACATGTAAAGCTACAAGGATCACGGAAGAAATGGAGAGCAGTTTAGCTAAGGAAAATGAAGAAATCTTCAGAATGAAATCAAATATCATCTCTTTTAAAATAGAAGCAAATGAAGCAACTTGTATAAAGGAAGAGATTGAGAAACAACTTGTTGAGAAGAATAAAGACTGCGAAAGATGGGAAGAAGAGATTGTCTCCCTCAAGAAAAGGGCATAAGGGATGGACAAATTTTTGAAGAGTGCCCAAGCCTTGGATGACATGATCATCCATCAAAGATCCCCATTTTATAAATTAGGTCTTGGCTATGAAGGAGAATCCTCAAGCAAGAATGATAATGCTTCAAACAACAAGGATGTGAGGAAGCCAGAAGTAAATATTGATGCTCCCAGTTCCAACAAAGGCAAAGATAAGAGTCAAGACAACAATGAAGTCAGTCCCGTTCCAAGAAGAAATATAGATGATGTCACAGATGCAAGAAGAAATGGTTATAATCAAAGGATCTCAAGGCAGAAAGGCTTCAGAAGGACATCAAGGAAACCTTCTTCTCCGAGGTACAAAAATATATTTCTTGGTTATTGCTATTCTTGTACAAACTTTGGACACATGGCAAAAAATTGTAGGGCATATCACAAAGATAAATATTATGGTCCCCGTCAATCTCCGAGAAGTAATTTTGTAAGAAGTCATGAATTCTTATTCATGAACAAACATAGAGTTCTTCAAGTGTCATAACATTGGACATATGGCACGTGACTGTAGCTTGACTTGGGCAACTACACAAGCTAGAACCATGCCAGAGAAGAAAGTTACACAAGTATGGAGAAGAAAACAAATACAATCTGAAAATTTCTTGAACTCTCCAGCCAATAACACATGTTGACTCGATGAAGTTATCCTTGATATTCCGAGTGTTTGATGATGGGTTCCTGCCAAATGGAGACCATGCATACAGTTAGGGGGAGCTTATGTTGATTAGACATTCTTGCATAAGTTATTCATGAATTGATCCTTATGAAATCCTTGATGAGCTATATTGATAATCATTCTTTGATAAGATCATTTCTCAGGAGCACTTCATTGAAAGACATGATCTCCTAACTATCCAATGGACTGTTGTTAAAGATGTTTTCCACTTGATCACTAAGCAGAAATTGGAGCAGCAGAAAAGGCCATCTAATGCTAATAAGGCAAGTAACTATGTTGATTTTATTACAGAAGTTGAATGTCTCGACTCAGGGTTTTGATGTGAGAACAAGTAAATTATGGAGACAAATAGAGGCAACCTTCTTCAGACCTATTGCTACTCAATCAATCCAATGTTGCATACTTTGGTTGTGAGGATAGTTTTGTGGAGTTTCAAAGGCTTGGATCTGTGCACATACTTCAGATAGAGAGCAGTCCTATTATATGCTCCAGTCCTCAACCTTGTGGAACTCGTCTATTGGCTCATTAATTAGACTTACACCGTTGGACTTGTGGTAAGTTGTCATTTAGTGGAGCTCAGATTACCTTAAGAAAGTGACGCTTGTTCAGCTCGGATTTGTGACAGGTAGCAAACATGTTTTGGAGGAATTACTAGTCGGTCAATCCTGTAGTAGTAGTCACCTCAGTGGAAGGATTAGTAAGGAGACTCAATTGTAGTGTCTTAGACTAAGACCTGTGGTGTAGGAATCTTGTTGAAGGATGCTTGATTGTTGTGCATAAGAAGATTTCTTTGAAGACATTATTAGCCTTATTGAAGTAGTCTTATAGACATCTTATTGAAGGAGTTTTTTACCACTTCTTGAAGTAGTACTTTGAAAGGTGGTGAAAGGAAGTATATAGCAAATTGGATGGCAGTGACTTAAGGAGAAGCACAAAGATACAAAGGAAGTTAGATCTGAAGAAAGATAGCAAGAAAGACAATTTCAGTGGCATCTTCTCTCGATTTAGACTATAAAGACCTCTTAATTCTGACTGTGAAGACAACAAAATTCGGATTGCAGAAGCATAAAAACTTGGACTTGAACATTTGGTGTAGGGTTATTTGGAGTCTATTTGGAAGCATTGAAATTGAGCATCTTTAAGCATTGATGAAGCCATGATAAAGAAGTTTTTGAGACATGAAGAACATATAATGTGCTAGTTGATGATGAGGCAACAATCCCTCTATCTTGAGTAAAAAGAAGAGCGCCATGACAGGGGAACTAACATACCCATGACGATCTACTATTCATAAAGAACAAAATCAATTTGATAAGGGGAGAAGTTCGACAGGGGGAGTCCCTGAGCATCCTGTTTTCCATTGATGTCAAAGGGGGAGAGAAGAAGAATATTGCCATCAATGACAAAGGGGGAGATTGTTGATTTAGATTGTCATTGATGTCAATATGGCAATATTTTGGGATACTAAATGATGATATGAAGCCAAGGAGAAGCAGAGGAGATTCGTGAAGTAGCATGAGCAAGAAGCCAAGGAGGAAATCCATCAGGGAAGCCATTGGAAAGACATTGGAAGCCATTGGAAGTCAAGAACATGAGCAATGAAAGAAGAGCTATCGGAAGCAGTTTATTGGAAGCCATCATGAACCCAAAGAGTAAGAGGAAGAGGTCACTAGAAGCCATTGAGAAGCAAAGAGGGACACATCGGTGGAGGAGCATAAACAATGTTATCGGAGGAGCTAAGAACCCAATCTAAGAAACTAATCATGGGAATATTTTAACAAAAGTCCATAGCGCATCAGAGTTAACATATCAGTAGTATATTATATCGACAACTTTATTTCGTGTCACATTGAAACCTGCGATTGCAATATCATTGCAGACCCACTGCACCATTGTAATACAACTCAATATAATATCACACCCATCGCATAATCGCAAACCATAAAGTTTATTATGTATCATCGCCAAAAATATGCGATTGCGATATATATATGGACCCGCGGGACCATTACAATTCACCTTCAAGAAACATCGCATCTGCCTATTAGAATTTTCATATCACAAAGTCTTAAAGGATGTCACACCACCGATTGCGATAAGGGCATGGACCCTGTTAGAGCCTAGATTGACCTCAGGCTGAAGGGAGGCAATCCTAGGATAACCACAAACCGAGCTTAACCTGGTAGCTAGCCCTACCAGGTCGGGAGAGGGCTCTCTCCTTGTCAATCTCAGTTGAGATGACTGAATCAAATATGGATTTTACGCTAGGTATAGTAGCTTTAGGGTTTTTTAGTTGATTTTGTTGCTGGATCAAATGGAGTAGATAACTTTGGGTTCGGGAAATCAAGTCAGGAATGCAGGGTGTTCTATGGGGCGAGGTAGGTAGGTGTTTTAGCACTTGAAATTAAGTGATATGGTAGGTCTAAGACTAGTAAGGAGCTGAGGAGGGCATGCAAAGATCATGGTCCTTTTTAAATAGTAGAAAACATCAAAACTAAATGTATTCCCAAGGCAGAGCATTGTAACCAATGTATTCTACATATCTATCTTGATTCACGTAGTTTAGAAGAATGAATTAGATTTTGGCACACACAACACATGAGAAAAACTAATGACAGAAGGAGAAACAATGCAAAAACATATTACCACAAGAATCCCACAAAAATAGCTGCAAATCTTGGTTTATTTCCTTGCCAAACTACTGTAGAGATGTACAATGTAGCTCAGAGCATCCAAGAGAGTCCAAATTTTGCTAATGATTGAAAAAATACATAATATAGATATTAAAACCACCCATGCTAGGCACCAGGGGTCGAATCCAAGAGACAAGGCACTATTTCAACCATATCTAAACTAGGAACAAGAATATAGGCAGTGGAACAACTTGCCTCTAAAACCATGGAAACTGATTCATTGACCCCCAACCACTTCAAAATGATGAATCTACCCTCTAAGGTCATTTTACATTTACATTTACATAGCATTTTTTACAATAAAAAATTCATCCTGATGAAAGAAAAAGTCAACTTGTAGAAAAACTAGGCGAAATTTGGATTTTTGAGCAAACTGGCTCTATGCGTAGCGCCACTGGCCAGGTGCATAACACCACTTCTCAGCTGATTTTGGAGGCCTTATCCTTACCCAAATTGAGCCCAAGATAGCTCATTGGAAAGTTCTTCCTGTCTAGTTTCTGGAACATCTTGAATGTTTTCATTTGGAGGTCATTTCCCCCCTCAAAAGTGGAATCTCCCAAGGCTGCTTCCTATGTGTCCAAAAAGAGGTAGAGAGGTCATTTTTTGATAGTTTTTTGACCTTTAGGTGACCAAGTTTTACTTAAAAATTGCTGAAACTTTCAGGGATTGATGCTCTCATCATGCTGAATCCAAATATGTTCTCCAAAAAGTCTCCAAGTCAAAATTGTAGCACTGGTGGCGCTATGCACCTAGCGCAATTTCTGTGTTGCAAAATTCCAAAAATTGAAAATGACCAAAATTTGCCAAAACTTGCCCAGATTTGGCACAAGGCTCCATCATTAATTGCTTTGATGGGCTAGTGAGGCTTTAGCCAAGATTTTTAGCTTGTCTTGCTCCTTTTTTCTCCTCAAGGCCTTCCTCAACCTTGCCTTAAGCTTCCTCATCCTTATATTGCATATTTTGTTTCGGGTCATATAGTGATAGGCCATGTGGTGAAGCATTTTATTGTCTCTATTGGCCTTTTCAAGCAACCTTTTAAGGTGTATGTTGACCCTTTCAAGCCAAGGTTCCCGATCATTCTCAATCTCTTGCTCAATGGAGGTCAACTTGACCTTTGCCTTCTTAGCCTTTTGCCGATTCTCCTTGATCATTTGCAACTCTATGAGGACTTGCTTATCAGTCAATTGTTTGTTTTCTTGCTCTAGATATTTGATGACCCATTTAGCCCTCTCTAAATTGATTGACAAGGCTTGTATCTCAGCCTCTTGTTCCTTAATGATCATGTCTTTGACAGTTCTGGGATCTTGAGCATCCAAGTCAATGACATCCACTCTTTGTGTCTCCTCATGATCAACATGGACAAAATCTCTTTCTTGCTCGTTGCTAGGATCCTTCTCATGCATTTTTTTTCTTGCCTTTACCTTTGCCCTTGTGTCGCTGCGCAATCTGTACCTGTTTAATTGAAGAAGAAGGCAAAGCCCCTTCCACTACTTGTGGAGATAGCATTTGCCTGTGGCCTGAAGATGAAGGCGAGACCCCTTCGACACCTTGTGGAGATAATACTCGCCTGGAAGCAGCAAAAAGTTTCCTAGTGCCCCTCTCATATGTCACAAATACTGGCATTCCAATAGTTTCAGTCTCTTGGACCTTTTCATGTCCTGAAGGTCCACCTTCTTCATGAGGCACTGATGAAAAGACTTGAGGGCCTTTGAACATTTCATGAGAAATGAAGGTCTTCCATGGCATGTTAAGAAGGTTCAACTGATGCAAAACAATGATTTTAATCAAAGAGTAGTGGTAAATGCTGGTTAACTACTGGGGGTATGATTTCTTCTTTACAATGAATGCCATCTTCTCTATGTTTCTAAACATGAAGTAGGGGATATTCATCATTCTCACCCTAGTGAAATGCATCAACAGTCTAATGTGGTAGGCATACAGTGGGGAGAACCTGCTTTCACAAGTAAAGTACTTGATGATGATCCTCATTAATGGAGCAAACCTGTCCTCCAAGAATTTAAAGGGGAATATTCTCTTGAGTCTGTTATGATATTTAGCTTTGATGTAAGGCTCATAGTACTCTATGTCAATGTCCTGACCTTTGTTCCACTTTTCACCCACATTTGGAATACCTATAGCCTCTGAAATGACAACTGGTGACAAAGTGAATGTAACTCCAGCAAGGTTTACCTCATTGTTGTCCAAATGTGTCACAAACAACCTTGCTAATTCATGATGAAATTTAACCCTTTCCACCATTTCAAAAAAACTGAAACATGACTGATGTCTGAAACAAGAAAGGGCAAATGGGCAGGCTTGCAACTCCCTCAAACTAGTGGGCTCCTCTCTGATATGTTCTCCCTGAAACTGTCACTATGTGTTTCTTCCTCCATTTCATACTCACTATCTCTCTCCATTGTTGTACAATTGTTTCTCTTTGTGGTGAATGAAGAGTGGTGAATTGGTGAATGAAGGTGAGATGAGTATGAAGAGATTTGAATAGGAAAATATATGAGGGTGAACAAGGGTGGGAAAGGGATGTAGGGGGTGAGTAGGGTTAGTGAATAGTGTAGGGTTTGGGGAATATGTGTAGGATTTGGGGTATATGGATAGGGTTTGGGATGCATGGATATAGGGTTTGGGAGTTAGGGAAAAGTTTAGGGAATGATGTCTAGGGAATTATGTATGGGAGGATGGAGTTTAGGGAAACAATAAAAGATGATATAGGACAACAGTAATGAGTGTGTTTTTACAAGATATGAGATAATTTAGTGACAATTAAGGTTTGATGTTTTCGAGAGAATACAACCCAAAACTGATGCAACAATTCTTTTAAGCAAGAATAGTGATGTTACTTACTTGCAATGGAGGAATTTAGGAGTTTTGAGGCGATTTGATTCAATTTGCAATAATTTGTTGCTCAACTGCCAGGGGCGTAGCGCCAGTTCGAAATAAAAACCTAGGTGCGTAGTGCCGCTCCTGTGTGTAGCGCTGGGCTTTGGTGCGTAGCGCAAGGCAAATTTCTCCAAAAACACAACAATTTCCCTCCCTTTGCTCAATAAGACCTCAAATCACATTTTTGCTCATGAACCTCAACTTATAACAATGAAATAACTTGAGAGTGAAATGACCTTTATATGGCTTGGCAACTTTTGATTTTTCATTCTTCAAAACCCACTTTATAATGTCTATTGGCTTTTTCAAATACTCTGTTTTTTGGATGCTTGCTTTTTGCTTGAAATAGGTGAACCGATGCTTGTTTTCTTTGACTTTTTGCAGTGGCATGTATTTGGAAATATTAGCAGGTGACTAGGAGCAACATGAGACTATTAATTACATATGAGAAATGATAAAATTACATGAAATTTACAAATAAATACCAATGCTCTGTTTTCACCTCAAACTAGTTTGAGGTGAAAAACTTATTAAGTTTACAAATTATGATATTAAAACTTTCTTGATAACTATTGTCATTCTCATGTGTCTGCTGACCATTATTAGTCAATGGTTACTGAAGATTTGACATGGTGAAACCCTAATACCTAATGAGACTGTAACCATAAGACCTAAGACCTATTTAATGAAATAAACTAAAAGTGAACCTGAACTTGAACCATTGACTGAATCACACATAAAAAGAGGTCAACCGATATGTGTCATGAGGGAAAAACTGAAATGTGCCTACCATCAGTTGATCCATGACCTAATGGAATGCAACTCATTGAGAATGGGACTTCTAATATGAATGCAAAAGAGTAAACTTTGATCGCTAATGACGGTGTGAAGATACTGACACTAGCAGACCCCAGACCTCTGATTGTGATAAGGGCATGGACGCCAGACCGTCGATTGTGATAAACTCGACGGACGCTAATTTCGATGGCGCCATGGACCCAATGGATCTATTGACGACTGTTTAATATTATATCGTGTCCACTTCATTAGCAATATGAGTATCGACTATGTTACTGTTGAAGTTTCCAAGTCTAACAATTAGAAACCCTTCATGCACTTTACTGATTTATTCCTACCTACTTGTTCTGTTAATTAACAAGTTATTTACCATGTAAATACTAGAAATAAATACGTCACCGCTAATTAGCATTTCTCGCTGTTCCCGACAGTTCCGGTTGTTCCTGACTAATTGCAATCTACATGCTACGTCACCACTAATTGCAATTAGCTGGAACTCCTAAACCCCAACACACTGAAGGTTAGAGCTCCTAGGCTCTATGCAATTCCCACACCGTCCATCAGCTTCCTCAGCCAACTGTGTCAGCCCTCTTGGCTTTTGGGTGGCTCTGCGTGACTCTATTTTTGCCTCCCTCAGCCTCTGCACTGCCTGTTCCTGGCTCAATCTTGATGACACATGCATTGCATCACCCCTTCCTTGCTGCTACTCTGCTAGGAACAACTTCTGTCACTAGGGACAACTATTTTCTTCTGTTGCTGTTTTGCTTGGATGATGTCCTCAAATCTCCCGTGATCTGCGACCACGCTCTGATACCATGTTGAAGTTTTTAAGTCTAACAGTTAGAAACCCTTCATGCACTTCACTGATTTATTCCTACCTACTTGTTCTATTAATTAACAAGTTATTTACCATGTAAATACTGGAAATAAATACAAGTACATGCTCAACACATTACAGATCATCAACTGAAGGGAATAGAAACAAGCACACAAGTGACATCGTTGTTTTTGGACTAGTGTCCTCGGAAAAACCCAATGCGGGAAAATTGGTGCAATGATCTGACGGTTTGATTTATTAAGCAGTTTCAGAATACAATATGTGTGCCAAATCCAGCTCACCCAACAGAGAAAAATCTCGACAGTAGCACCTCTCTACTCGGAAGCAGATATTCTGGCTGAAACCTCAGACAAACACTCCGGTAGCTCCAGAGCTCCAATATGCCCCATGAAACCCTAATGTTAGCCTCTAGGGACTGCGCCAGCTCTCCGAAAATTCCGACTGTTCTCGGTAGTTCCGACTTTTGCCCTCTACGTCAGCTTTTCGGGTTGTTCCAACAGTTCCCAACAGTTTCAACTGTTCCCGACAGTTCCGACTTCTGCCCTCTACCTTAGCTTTCCCAATTGTTTCGACAGATCGCGGAAGTTCTGGATTCTGCCTTCTGTGTAAGTTTTCCTAGCTGTGCTAGTAGTTCCTGACAATTCTGGTTGTTCTTGGCAGTTTCGACTTCTGCCCTCTGCGTCAGTGTTCCTGGCTGTTCCGACAATTCCCGGTAATTTCGGCTATTCCGACATAAGACTGGATAACCCTGACTATTTCTGTGTCCCTCTCTCCGGCTACTGCGCTGATCCTCCCAGTGCTATCTCTGCCTCTCTGATTTTGTATTCACTGCCCCTCAGCTGCATCTCTGATCACTCTCTCAACTTTCTCAGCAAACCCAACCCTAGAAAGTCGAAATCTTAATCTTTTGGTATGTTCTCCAAGTGACCCTCAAACCTCCTCTTATACTTTTCTCGTTGACAAATCAACGGCTGAGATTAAGTCCCTAATCAATGGCTAAGATTAGATTTGACTTGATCCATGACTTTTGGACCATTCTAACACAGTTTTATATTAATTCACATTAATATTTTATTTTTCCTAAGTTTAGACTTAGGGACTCCAATAAAAATATTAATTATTCTAATATCTCCCAAACTGGTTAGAATCTACCCAAACCCTTTCTAGGTATTGGATATCTGATGTGCCTCAACCTCTCCACCAAATTTCATGGTTAGAGCACATTCGATGCTACCCCAAATCAACCGTTACATCGATAATGTTAAAGGTTGTGATTGCGGGACCTACAAAAGTTGCGATTGTGATTAGCGGTGATGTAGCATGTAGGGACTGCCAAACTTCTATTATAATATGGTTATAACCTCTCCTTTTATGGTTTATCCATAAATAAACAATTCAGCCTCTCTCCAATAAATGTGTCTCTCAATCATTGGCGAAACTCGTATATGTTGATCTAGATTATCATTGATGTCAATATGGCAATATTCTGGATAGTAAATAATGATGTGAAGCCAAGCAGAGCAGATCTGTGAAGCAACAGTAGTAGGAAGAGTTCATCGGAAGCCATCAAAGAAGAGCTACTGGAAGAAGATCTATCAGAGCAAAGAAGAGCTAATAGGAAGAAGAGCTATCAGAGCAGTGTATCAGAAGTCATAGGAATAATGAGAAACCACAGGAGCAACGAGCCAAGACAATGCAAATCTATCGCATATGCCAAGAGTAAGAGCCATGTCGGAGGAAGTAATAAACCATGGGAACCCGTTCGACAATATATAATGTCAACAAAAATCTTATTGGCGGTTATATTATATTAAGCTATGTAAACACTGCTAAAACCTTCGATTGCGATATGAGTTACAGACTCAATGGTCACATTACAACACGTCGTAAAAAATATCACATCCACCATATCGCTAACCTTAAAACTTTGTCATATACAAATCCGCCGATTGTGATATAATATACGGACCTAGACCATTACAATTCACCTTAATGAAATATTGCGTTCGCCTATCAGAACGTTCATATCGCAAGTCATAAGTGATGTATATCCAAATCCTTCGATTGCGATCACATTGCGGACCCGCTGCACAATTATAGCATGACTTAATGAAATATCGCATCCATAGGAGTCACAAGTTTCAAAGGGATGTCAAAACTCTGATTGCGATATAATACACGAACCCGATAGCTCCATAGAAAATACCTTTATGTAATATCAAGTCTAGGTATCAAGGAAGTTATGCAAATTATAAGGGTTGTCACCGCTGGACTGCCGATTGCGATAGGACTTGTGAACCCAACTACCGATTGTAATAATTCTTGTGAACCTGACTGCCGATTGCAATAAGTCTTGTGAACCTGACTGTCGATTGTGATAGTAGCCGTGGACCCAACAGATCTGTTGATGATGGTTTAATACTATATCACATCTGTTTCATCGACAGTATGAATATTGACCATGTTACATCGGTGATGTTAAGAGTTGCGATTGTGGGACCTTTGAAAGTTGCAATTGCAATTGGTGACGTGGATGTGGGACCTCTTTGGGTATGGTCTCACCTATAAAATCTTCCGTAAATAAAACATGTTTATGAGTAATTAGATGAATATCCATAAGTCGGCCTCTCATTTCAAATGAACGTGTCTTTTGAGTATTGGGGAAATCCGTGTAAATACAAGTTATAAAACATCACCTTAAGCATTGATTGGGCATTGACATAGAGAATAATTAAATAAGTTCAAAACTTGTGAACTTGAAGAGACAGAGGCAGCTAAAGGTCGAGAAGCCGAAAGCCGTGAAGCCAAAGGTCTAACAGACGACGAAGGTGCAATAGAAGCCGAAGGCTGAGAAAAGAAGGAAGCAGAAGACAAAGTGAGGGGACAATATTTTGAATTGATTCATCTTGAAGGTTCGGACTCGAAGTGAAGCCATAGCACAAACAAGAGACCTGTTGCAAAGACTAGAAGGACATGATTTTGTAAAGAAGTCCTTGGAAGCAGTATATTACAGTCAAACATTTCTTGACAAAATAAATCTATAGGGTCTGAGCCCTTGGGGTTGGTGCCTCATAATTGGAAGTATTAGTTTCCTTGGAGTTGGTGCTCCTCAATTCAAGGTTGGTGACTTGGTAAGATAGGGTCGGAGCCCTATAGGTTGGAGACTCATCAAAGTCCAAGTTGGTGTTTGGCAAAACTCATCATATATTGTATTTAATATTTTTCTATATTTAATAAAATCATTTCTTTGATTAAAATTGTAAAGAATGTAAATTGGTAATAATAGCAATTGAAAAAAAAAACTGATTCACCCCCCTTTCAGTATTTCCAACAATTGGTATCAGTGCCAAATTACTCCGAATCAGCCTAATAGCTGGAAGAAGGATTCTTATTTAAAATGAAGAATCAAGAAATGACAACAAGAAGGCTTCCCTAGTTCGATGGTACTAATTTTGGTTTTTGGAAAAAGAGAATGTCTTACTTCTTAATGTCCCTTGGACCTGAAGTTTGGAACACTGTTTTGAATGGGTACAATGCCCCTCCCACTCTTCCTACTGATCAAGATGAAAGGAAAGCGTACATTGCCAATGCCAAAACACTAAATTCCATTACCAGTGGAATTACTGATTCTGAGTTTACGAAAGTCTTGAATTGTCACTCGTCCAAAGAAGTATGGGATAAATTGGTTAGCTTATATGATGGGACTCCAAGGTTAAGAAGACAAAGCTTCAAACTCATAGGAGGCAGTTCGAAAGTCTGAAAATGGATGATGAAGAAGATATTGCATCATACTTCCTCCAAGTAGCCAAAGTAGTCAACTCCCTTAATGGATTGGGAGAAAAGATTGAAGAAAGCATTGTTGTTCAAAAGGTATTAAGATCACTCCCAGACATATTTGACTCCAAAATAAATGCCATAGAAGAAATGAAGGAACTAGACACTCTCAAAATGGATGAACTTCATGGAATCCTCACTGCCTATGAGATGAGAAAAGGAATCCCACGTTCCAAAGATGCAACATTCAAGGCCTCAAAATAAAAAAAGGGAAAATGATGGAATACTAGCAGTGATGACTCCGATGTTGAATCTGAATTGACGCAATTTGTATGAAGACTAAAGAAAGGATCCAAGCTAAAAGGTAAGCATCCTCTTATTTGTTTCAATTGTGGAAGAATAGGTCATTACGCTGCAAAATGTCCTCATAAGCATGATGGTGATAATGAGGAAGGAAGGATCTACAAAAAGAAAGGATTTACTACGAAGAATTTCCTCTCTAAACAAGACGAATCTGATGAGGATGAATATGTGGTCATCAAGAAGAAATCATCCAAAGATATCTTCCATCACAAAGAAAGTAATGATGAATCAGATGAAGAAAATGACTATGTTGGAAGCAAGGAAGTACTATTGATGGCATTCATTGAAGATGATGAGCCAAGATAAGAAAATGAGGAAAAATTATTGATAAGTACCATTGAAGAAAATGAGGATTTACGAAAGAAGGTTATCTCTCTTAAAACAGAAAAAGAGGAAGCTAAAAGAAGGGAGGACATTATATGTGAAAGACATGAAGCTGAAATAATATCTCTCAAAAAGGAAGTGGAACAAATAATTTTTTTTTGGCAAAGTTCTTAAAAACTTGATCACATTCTCAACACTCAGAAATCTCAAAGTGACAAGTCCAGGATCGATTTTTCATCAAGTGCCAAGGATAATACAAGAAGCTATGCTGACATACTTTGCAGAAATCCAAAAGAAGAAAAATCATCTCATCAAAGGCTCAACTCAAATCAAAAGAATGAATAAAGAGCAACTCCAAGGAAGAAGATTTATTCAAATCATGGCTATTATAATAGGTACCAACCTATGTTTCTTGGAAAATGTTATTATTGTAAAAATTTTGGTCACCAAGCTAAACATTCTATGGCTCGTAAGAATGAAGCACCAAGATTGAAGAATCAGACAAACAAACCAGGGGGTCTCAAAGGGCAAGGACAAATCAAGAATTTCAACTCGTTTGATCCTTTGGCCAAATTTGATCCAATTTTCTCATTATGTAATGATAATGGACATAACGAACAAAATAGCCCCCTTAAAAGTAGAGAGGCAAAAGATGAAAATCCCAATATGGATAAATGTGGTCTGGCTTTATGTGCTCACAGTGAAGAAAATCTTTGGTTTGTGGATAGTGGGTGCTCTAGACATATGATAGGTGACAAAAGGAAGTTTGTTTCATTAAACAAAAAGGAAGGAAATGTATCATTTGGGAGAGGGCCTGCAAAAATTGTTGGAAAAGGAACCATTACCCTTATTAATGGAAAATGAAAGGCTCAAAATGATTTACTAGTAGATGGGCTCAAATACAATCTCTCGAGTGTTAGCCAAATCTGTGATCAAGGACATAATGTTGTCTTCAACACTACAAATTGTGAAATAAGGAACTCTTCCTCAAGAGAATTTGTGGCAAAAGGAGTTAAAACATCAGATAACGTCTACATTCCGAACAAAATTCAAGAATATAAATGTTATCTAAGTCAAACAGGTGAAAGCTGGTTGTGGAAAAAACTACTAGGACATACAATTTTTAATAACTTGATCAATATCGACAAAATCAACATAGTAAGGGACATTCCAAAGATGTCAAAACTAGATCAAGCTGTATGTGGCCCATGTCAACATGGCAATCAAACTAGAACCAACCACAAGACTAAGGAGTTCTCCACATCGAAACCTCTAGAGATCATTCATGCTAATTTATGTGGGCCAACTAGAACTCCAACACTCTAAGGAGAAAGGTATTTTGCTTTATTTGTTGATGACTATACTAGAATGATGTGGGTATATTTAATAAAATATAAATCTAAATCATTTGAATGTTTTAAGAATCTTAAAGCTCTTGTATAAAATGAAAAGGATTCCAAAATTAAATGTCTTAGAACAGATAGAGGAGGAGAATTCACATCAAAATAATTTCATAGATTCTGTAAAGAACATGGAATCGAAAGAGATATCTTGGCTACTAGAACACCTAAACAAAATGTAGTAGTTGAAAGGAGAAATCGAACTGTTCAAGAAATGGCCAGAACTATGTTACTAGCAACTGACTTGCAGCCAAAATTTTGGAAGGAAGCAGTTGGGACAACAATTTATACCTTGAATAAAACTCAATTAAGACCAAATAATGCATAGAATTCTTATGAATTATGGAAAGGAAGACCTGCTTCAGTAAAATACTTCAGGATTTTTGGGAGCAAACGCTCCATAAAGATCAATGAAGACTCACTAGGAAAATTTGATTCTCGAGTTGAAGAAGGAATATTTCTTGGGTACTGTACCAGAAGCAAAGCTTAAAAGTGCTACAATAATCGACTACAGAAAATAGTGGAAAGTATTGATGTGAAGATTGATGAAGGGCTTCCAGAAAAGAAAATTGTAGATCATGAAATTGATCCCTTTATTGAAGAAAGTGAAGAAGAACCTGAAAAGGAAGAAAAAGATCAAGAAAGAATGAAGAAAAAGAATCATCTCAAACTCCTTTAAAAGTGAAAATCCTCCAAAAGAATCCCAGAAGAGAAAATTATTGGAAATGTAGATGAAGGAATACAAACCCAAAGAAGGATGACAAGTACACCAAAGAGAAATGATGTTTCTCTCCTATCTATGTTAGAACCAAAAACTTTTACTCAAGCAAGTGATCTAGGTGGATCTTCAGATACAATGGAATGGAAAAATCAAAATTCAAAGTGGCAGAAAAGAAAATATCCTGACATAAAATCGAAGTGCTCGTCACCCTGATTCCAATCGTGTGAATGACACTCCAATCCGAGTCCGGGCAATGAAGTTATGGCAAAAAGAAGGTCACCTTGTTCCTTTCGAAAATAAGGGTTTTTCCCTAAAATATGGACTTTCTAGCATTAAAAGGAAATTGCATCGAAAATCGTGTAAAGGGAGAACTTTAAGACCTCGATCGATGATTGCCAATATATCGGGTCAGAGAAGTCAAAGGCGGAGAAGCAAGGGTAGTGGAACCCCGATTAGTGACTTCCGACTAATCACAATTGGGGGCAGGAAATTGGCGATATCGGAGACATAAAGCGGTCGACATCAGAGGATTAGGTCGGTGAAACTCAAGGCACAAGACTTGGACCTTTGAGCCATTGCGATTGCAATCACCGATTAGCGAAGTGCAATCTCAACCGTCGGATCAGGAAGCAGATCGACGACCAGGATCTAATCGACGATCGGCGAATTGGTGACCGACGATTGACGATTCCCCGATATATAGGGCAATGGACCTCATCAATAACGATTTGCGATTGGGATCGGACCTGATGGATTTATAGAGCCGATTTGATATATTTGAAGTCCAGTTTTAAAGGTTTTGGTCGCATTTTCAGTGTTTTTCGGCTTTTTTGTATTATCGTTTTTAAATGATAAAAAGACTATTTTTAAGGGTTTGTTGCACTCACCGACCCTTCCACCTGAACGGTTTCCATTCTAACAAAACTAACCTTTGATTGTTAAGTGGCCTTTGTCTTAAATGAAACACATAAAGGCTTGATATATGAAGAAAGCATGGGAGAGAGGATGTTCAGCATGCTGTTCGAGGCAGGAGAGCTTTCAGGTGGCCGATAGTGCATTTTGTGTGGTTTGGATAAGTTTTAGATGTTTTCAGCCCCTCTCAATGCCACGGACACATTGGTGCTTCCCATCTCTCCATATGAGGTCCCCATTTCATAGCTGTTGTCAAGAATGGAGGTATAAGCCTCTTTTTATGCAACTGATGATTGTATTCTCCTCTTTTTTTGCCATTTAGTATAAGAAGCCCCCCCCATTGATAGAGCGGGGCCTGGAGACGTAGTCCGAGTTGGATGAACTCCATTATCAAGTCTTAGTGTCTTCTTGACATGCTTTTATGTGTTTCTTCTTCTTTCTCGTGTGTACATCATAATTATATGTTAAGCTGCAATTTTCACATGTGATTCTTTTCATAAATCTATAAGCGAAAGTATCCTGGATCAAGTGGTATCAAAGCAGGGATTTTTAGATGTGAATTGCATGTTTGTATGCTAATAAGAAACAAGCTCCAAAGAGGTGAAGGGGAACTAGAAACTTTTGATCCCGAAGTAGGGTGTGCACATCGAAGGAGAAACATGGAAGACGAGGCTCATCTTGAAGAGGAGCGTAATTTCAGAAAGACATTCTATTCAATGGCAAAGAATATCAGTCTGCTGGTTTTAAGGCTGGAGAAAGCAGAAGAGAGAAACCCAGAACGACAAGGTTCAACACATGGGAATGGTGGAGAAGAACCCCCTCCTTCTCCTTCCGGGAGTGAAGGTTCTCCTTCCTCTCACCACCATAATCGTAGAAATTCAATGGATGCATCTAAGAAACCTTTCTTTAAATTAGATGTGAAATTTGATCTTCCCATGTTTAATGGTGAAAGTAATGCAAAAAAGCTTAATAATTGGATTAGGCAGATTGAGGTCTACTGCAGAATTCAGCAAATCGTGGAGGATGAGGCAAAGGTTCGGTTGGCCTCTCTACCGCTGAGCAACATCGCCCTTGTTTGGTGAGAGAGCAGATTGCAGAGTAGTAAGAATGTGGGTAAACTCTTTTCCTCATGGTATGATTTCATTTATGTGTTAAAGGAAAAGTTTTATCCCTTAGGATACAAGCAAAAAGCATTAATGAATTGGCAGTATTTAAGGCAAGGGAAAGGTCAAAATGTTCAGAGTTTTACAGAGGAATTTAGAAAGCAAGCACTGAATTTGGGTATTGCACTTGATACACTTGAAGTTGTAACTAAGTATATTGGCTCATTGAATAGCTATATTAGGCATTCATTGTTATTGTTGAACCAATTACTATTGACTCAGCCATCGTGAATGCAATTCATATTGAGAACAGGGGCAAAAATGAAAGGGATGATCAATCCATAAAGCCACCATTCAAACCTCCCAATGGCAAATCCAAAGAAAAATGGAAGGGAAAGGGGAAGAAGACGACATCAGCCAAAGAGGGAGAACGGCCGTATTGCAATCATTGCAAAAATGAAGGCCACGATGACGATCACTATTGGAAACAACACCCAGAAAAGCGTCCAAAGAAGTGTGGAGGAAAAGGGAAGCAGAATATAGTGGCAACATCATAGCAAGACGTTGGATCAGATTCGAGAGACGAAGAGCTGATCACAACAACATGAACAAAAGGTACTCTTACACCTCATGTTAATTCTGAATCGCATGAAGGCACCAGTTTTGTAAATAAGTCCCTTCCTAATGATCGAAGGAGAATTGAACTGTTTCATATTGGAGTTGTTGTAAATCACACTAAAGTTGAAACTTTGTTTGATACTAGGTCCCAAGCAAATTTAATTGCAGAATCCCTGGTAAAGAAACTTGGCTTAGAAACAAAACCACACCCGAAACCTTATCCGCTTGGATGGATACATGATAAAACAAAACTGAATGTAACCAAACAGTGTAAGGTCAAATTTGTAATTGCTTCTAAGCTAGTAGACGAAGCAGAACTAGATGTAATACCATTGGATATCTGTGACATGGTGTTAGGGAGCCCATACCTGTATGATAGAAAGGCAGTCTTCTTTCATCATGAAAACAAATACCAAATCACAAAAGATGGGGTAGAATATATAGTAAGGGCTCATCAAAATAAAATCAATGCCAGCCTTGTAAGCACTGGACAAATGAAAAGACTGGTGAACTCCAGTGAGGGTTGCATGCTTAAGGTTGTAAGGGAAAAAGAGGCATAATTCGTTGATGCTTTCCAGGGCTGCGATCAGGAACATAAATAAGAATTATTTGAATTAATTTCTAATTATGATGAGTTGTTTCAGGAACTGAAGGGATTAACTCCGAAGAGGGAAATCCAACATGAGATCCATTTGCAGCATGACGCTCCTTTGCCAAATATTGGCATGTACAGGATGTCAACTATTGAGATGGAGGAAATCAAGAAACAAGTGTAGGAATAGTTGGACCAAGGGGTCATCAAGCCGAGCACCTCTCCATGTGGCTCACTGGTTGTCTTAGTCCTAAAGAAAGACAACACATGGAGGATGTGTGTGGAAAACCGCACGTTAAACAAGATCACGGTGAAAAATCGCTACCCTCTTCCACGCATTGATGACTTATTAGATCAGTTAAAGAATGCTGTTTATTTCACAAAATTGGATTTCTGCAGTGGTTATCACCAGGTTCGAATTGCAGAGCAGGACATGTGGAAAACCGCCTTCAAGGCCAAACAGGGGCTGTTCGAATGGATGGTGATGCCATTCGGGCTTTGTAACGCTCCAGCCACTTTTATGAGGGTCATGAATGATCTCTTTCGGCCTTTCATTGATGAATTTGTTCTTGTATATTTAGATGATATACTTGTCTTTAGTAAGAGTTAGGTTGAACATGCGTGTCATGTAAAGAAAGTGCTTGATGTACTGAAAAAAGAAGAACTCTTTGTAAAATTGTCAAAGTGTGAGTTCGGGAAAACCTCTTTGGGTTACCTAGGTCATATTGTTGGTCATGGTCCGTTAAAAATTGATCCTTCTAAAGTTGAAGCAATTGTAAATTGGCATAAGCCTACTAGTGTAACCGAGGTTCATAGCTTTTTAGGTGCAGTCCAATATTGGAGGAGATTTATTGCCAGTTTCTCTGTTATTGCAAGATCCTTGCACACATTGACAAGTGTGAAGCAGGTCTTCCAATGGGGAGGAATACAACAGAAGTCCTTCGAAACATTGAAGGAAAAGATCAGCACCACGCTAGTCTTAGCCTTACTTGATCTCCAACAGCCATTCGAGATTGAAACTGATGCCAAGGATTATGCCATGGGAGCTGTTCTGATGCAACAAAAGAAGCCGATTTGTTACCATTTTGAGGAGTTTTCTCAAGCTGTGATAAACTATCCCACTTATGACAAGGAGCTTTATGCCTTGGTGCAGAGTGTGAAAAAGTGGAAACACTACCTGATCGGCAAGGAGACCATCATCCATATGGATCATCAGCCCTTGTAGTACCTTCAGTCACAAACCAAGTTGTAGTAATCTCGTCATTTCAGGTGGATGGGTTTTCTTCAACAGTTTCATCTGGTAATAAAGTATAAGAAGGGCACTAGCAATAAAGTGGCCGATATGCTATCTCATCCTCCTATTTCTGCTTCTGTTATTTTGCATAATGCTTCGTTATCTTTTTAGAGTTATGCTGAACAATCTGCTAATGATGATGACTTTAAGGAGATTTATGCAAAACTAACCCATGGTCCAAAGGTGGACAACTATCACTTGTAAGGGAAACTATTGTATCACCTTGGTAAATTGTGTATTCCCATAGGGGAAAGAGTACATGTAATTCGACAGGCCCACACCTCTCTTGTGTCTGGACACTTTGGCGTCGAAAAGACTTTATGGCATGTACGAAGATTTTGTTTTTGGCCTCATATGAAAAGCGTTGTGACTTGCTATGTCAAGGGTTGTGTGATGTGTTCTGTTTCAAAGCCCTCTAATAGAAAACTCGGGCTCTACACACCACTACCTATTCCAAGTCGTCCGTGGGAAAGTGGTCAATGGACTTTGTAGGAGGTTTGCCTTTGTCCAAAAAGAGTCACGACTACTTGTATGTTTTCGTTGACTATTTTAGCAAGATGTGTATTCTTATGCCTTGTAAAAAGTAGATTACTGCAGAGCAGACTGCTTATCTTTTCTTTCAGCATGCTTGGCTCCATTTTGGATTACCCACATCTATTGTGTCAAATTAGGACTCTCGCTTTCTTGTGTTGGGTTGTGTTATATTGTTTCCATGACTAGCCCGCATAGTTAACCGAGGGGTTAGGAGGGGGACAAAGCCCCCCCTTTGTTGTGCTGATTGCGTAGCGGGGGGAGTCACAGGGGGTTTGAGGCATGCAAGTAACCCCACTCTATGGGGTCCGGGGTAGGGCCCTGGAAAATTTTGGTTTTGGAACCTATGTTAGGTTGGGCGGACCCACCTATGGTTTTGTGCATGATTTTCGCACGTGTTTTTGGATGCGATGTTTTTTGGTCCACAGTTTTGGATGCGATGGTTTTTGGTCCATGGTATTGGATGCTTCGACATGTATAAATATGTATTGTAACATTGAAAGGAAAATAATGAAAAATCAAGCTGGTAGTCCCATTTTTTGGATCCAGGGGAAAATCTCTGTGTATATGTGTTATGCTCTCGCATTGTTTATTTTTTTTTGTTTTAGAATTCGTATGCAGATAATTTTTGTATGGGGTTAAAACCTACATTTGGTATCAAAGCTATTTTGGCTTCAAGGGGATGCCTTTGTTGCGAAGGGGTTTCGCTCGGGCCTGTGGTAGACCCTGTTTAGTGGGAGATCTGTGAGATCGGTTCTGGTGGTGAAAGAAGAAGGTGAGCGCTAGAAAGATAGAGATCAAGAAACTTAATGGCCAGAGTTTGAGTTGTGGAAACTCAAGATGGAGGATCTATTGGTGGATAAAGATCAGTGGCTCATGGTAGATCCGGGTACTAAACCAACAGGAGTGTCTGATGAAGAATGGAAGAAGTTGGATCGGAAGGCAAAGAGCACAATATGGTTATATGTCTTAGATTCAGTATTGCTGAATGTATCAGGGGAAGCTACAACGAAGGCTTTGTGGGACCAATTAGGGACTTTGTACCAATCCAAGTCTCTGGTGAATAAATTGTTCCTGCGGAAAAAGCTGTATAACCTGAGGATGAAAGATGGAGACTCGGTGACA
>APFE031186055.1:0-38387 GCA_000404065.3 Pinus taeda
TTTATGCTCTGCAAAATGTCAGGTATTTTCTTAGTTGCATATAGAAAGATCAGAGAAAAGGATCTATCGCTATGCTTTGGATAATTATCCATGCCATTGCCAGACTACAATGCCATATTTGAAATTTCAGTAGAGCTTGATGCATTGAATCTATTTGTCTTTAGTGGGATATTAAACCAGCTGAATTCTGAGTAGTGGGTTATGTAAAAAATTGGGCTTTGTTTTGTATTTGTTGTAAAAAATTGGACTAGACTTTTATATGTTTGAAATTTCAGTAGAGCTTGATGCATTGAATCCATTTGTCTTTAGTGGGATATTAAACCACCTGAATTCTGGGTAGTGGGTTATATAAAAAATTGAGCTTTGTTTTGTATTTGCTGTAAAAAATTGGACTGGACTTTCAACAATGGTTTGTGCAGTAAATAGCATTAGACTGTTGGGTTTTGTCCGAAATGAGGTTGAACACAACTTCTTGTCTGCAAAGTCGGTTGTTGGGCGAGCCGCCAAAAAGGTCGTTAGAAATCATGCACGTTATGTTTTTGGTTTGAAAATTATTTCACAACTATTGTTCTTTTATTGTACAATTTGAAATTAGATAAAAACTTGTACAAATAAATTTTAAAAGTCATATGATAGGGAATGTAAAAATAAAAACGTCATAAAAAAATTCCTTGAAAGGTAAGGTCACCCATCAAATTTAACCCGTAATTGAAACATCATCCAAACCGGCATGATAACACATTATGCAAAGTTCCCAAACACAATAATAAGTTGTAAGTCTATTCCTTTTATTACTGTCTTATTTCCTTTCCTAAACCGACTGAAACATAATCATTTACTAGCCTAGCTTTCCGTTCCAAACAATAAAGAACTTATATAATGTATTTAAACCCGAACGTCCCCTAGATTTTACAATAAATTTTAGTTTCCGATCCACCGTTTTACATAATGTATTTAAACCCGAACATGCCCTAGATTTTACAATAAATTTTAGTTTCCGGTCCACCGTTTTACATATTCCAACCCGTGTCGCTTTACGCAATCTCATTTAATGGTTTTTCCTTATAGCACGTAATTGTGATAGATAACCCGGATGCCATTAAAAAAATGGTAATTTCCTCGGGAAGCCCGGTAATTATGGATGCGTGCAACATATCGTTTAACACTATTTAATCAAAATCGTCAATCCTTCTTCCCAATCAACATCACGCGGTCCTTTTCCTTCCCGCAGAGACTTATCTATGACACTTGAAATTTGTTGTATTTTTGCGTTTGGTATTCGTTTTCATTGAAGTAGTGTTTCTTGGTTGCGCAGTGAAACTCCGAGGAATTACGTCATAGCTGAACGTCGCCTTCTCCACAGACAGAAAGACAAATCTCTATTATTTGCCACTCCAACTTTCCCGAATCAGTAGGTTCCATGGAAAGGAGGGAAGAGATTACATGGTCCCGTTGGACGCCCACGAAAAGACAGAAAGAGATTTTGGAAGACCTCTTCAGACAAGGCCATCGTAACCCTAGTCGCTCTCGAATAAATGAGATTACCACTCTACTCAAACAACACAGCAAAGTAGACGCAAAGAATGTCTTTTATTGGTTTCGGAATACTCAAGCACGCAGCAAGAGGAAACCGAAAATGGAGAACCGTCAACAGCGGCGGTCTCGATTTGAACCAGCCCCTCAGGTTCTGAATAAAAAGGATACTGTGAAAAACTTGGACGGTCAAATATGTTCTCCTCCAACTAAGGGTAAGCTATAGTTACTTTTCTTTTTAACAGTCTTAACAGTTTCCATTCTTAGTTGGTTACTTATCCTGTAGCCATATTTGTCTATGTTCAGCTGATCGCATAATCGTGGATTATTCGAAAGATGTGGCCGAGTTTTCACCACAGGTAGAGACAATTTAATGGGCAGCTTGTTATTCTCTTCATTTCTAGATTGTTAAATCTAGGTTTCACATATGTTTTTCGCTCTCTGATTCATTATCAACGTATTTTAGATTGTGGTCCAGGAAACAGCAAATCCACCAGAATCAGCCTCCAGGAAACACCATTTGCAATCTGTTGGGGCCGAAACGTTCTCAGAACACGATCATTTCACATACAATATGTGGAACATAGAAGCCCGTAGAAAAGATGGATGGCTGCATCATTTTACAGACCCTCGCAGAAGTAACGTTATGACAAATTGTGTATCAGCCCAGGAACATGAAAAAAGAGAGGAATTGCTGGAGCTGTTTCCTTTGCATCCCGATGGTGACCTCAGGTCCAAGTGCAACCGTAGTCTCGACGGTAAACAACAAACCGACAACATGAAGTTGGGTGGTGGTGTCTTGTTGTCATTAAGGTTTGTGCCTTAGGTACAAACGAATTGCATCCTCAAAGTTTCCTTGTGTTGCTTCTTCATTTTCTCCTTTCATAAATATTTTTGAGTTTCCTAATTTTCGGAAATAAAAATGTTTTTGAGATTGCAAAATAAAATGTTTTGATGAGATTAGACGGCCACATTGTTAGTTTATGTTCAGCCCGTTAGTTTATGTTCATCCTTAATCTAGATGGACCAAAACAAAATTTCCGAAAACCTAATTTTATAAAAATATTTTATTTAATTTTAATTTTAAATATTTACACCGACACAGTCACATAAAAAATATTATTATAATATTTATAGACCTCAAAATTTCATTTATAACGATGATTATTAATATATAATAATAAAAATTAATATTAAAAAATTACATCATATTTTTTCTTCTTTTATATAATTTTCTTCTCAAACTTTCAACTTTAATCATCTCCTAGATGAATAACAAACCTTCTCGAACAATTACAGCATGAGAAAATACCAGAATAAACACCCATGGAATTAACCAGGAAGCATATGAACTCTAGGAAAAGCCACCTACAAGGACTAATCCACGTCCTCCCTTCGGGAAGTGTGTTATCACACATCCCAGTACACTTCTACATGTTACACTTCTACTTGACCTAGTAATGATAAACCAGGTGATCATTAACGGGATAAACAATTTTCTATCAATAAATTTGAATATTTAATTAATTATGGAAAACGAAATCTCTTTATTATTAATTATAAAAAATCATTATTACATCCATTTTTTATCTTATGAAACAACCACTCATTTTATATAATATTCAAAACACCTAGTTATTTTAGGGTAAAAAAAATATTTATCAGCAATAACATGTAAATTTAAAAAATGCTAATAGTTGACCATTAAATAGCCGTCAAATCTAACCACTTATGGCTATGTGCTATGTGAGAAAATTATTTTATTCTATTATTATTTTTTTTAAAATATGTAAATGTTTAATTGGATATTAAACATTTAAAAGCAGTAATGTATTAAATTGGAATACATCTATATATAATGTTTAAAATATATTAATCATATCATTTTTTAATTACTTAATATTTCTTATATATTACATGTCACCTTTATTTTACAGAATATATTTATTCCTTTCTCATAATATATATGATTAACCTCAAAACCTTTTAATGGGTATCATTTAATAACTTACTTTAAATTTCATTTATTTTTATTAATATTTTATATCACTTTCATATGCGATATACATAAAATATTACATGTTAATTATTAATTATCTAAATTACATATTTATTGTTATTAATATTTTCCTTTCCACTAGTTCACTACTCCAAATATCCATGAAACTCCTATTCGTCAAATATTTATATATTATTATATGTTCTAAAGAATCACTTGTTGCTAACTCAATTCCCAAACCTTACTCTAATTTCTCAATAATAGAAGTGATTTAATGATGGATACTCAATCAGGTAAGCTATGGCACATATATATATAATTATAATATTTTATTTATATATTTATGGCTAATAAAATAAAAATTGAACTATTTTATTTACGGCTTACATTGATTTTTTTTGTAATTATTATTTTTTAATTTTGTGAGACCAGGAGGTAACTACTCAAATGTAATCGTATTATGCATCCACATTTTTTATTATTATATACAAGCGAGAGTGATTGTTCAATTCTATCTCCTGATGACTCTCCATTTCCTCTATTATTTATGTACATTAATTATAGTTGTTCACCCAATCTCTATGATTAGGTGCCAACATTCCCCCCTTAATCTGAAGGATGTTGGTGAGTCCAAGCATCATTCTAAATCTTTCAAGCTTTTCTCTTCCAAGCGCTTTGGTGAAGATGTTTGCAATCTACTCATTAGTGGAAAAATAGCGAAGATGGTTTGTTTTGGCCTCAACATGATGTCGAATCATATGATATTTTCTACTGATGTGCTTCATTTGATCATGGAACTTCGGGTTCTTGACCAACTTTATTGCCGAGGTATTGATAATCATGAGTGGAGTTGATTGTACTTGTTTTACTTGCAAATCTTCAACAATTTTACTAAGCCACGTAATTTCTTTTCTTGCCTTAGTTGCTGCTGTGGAATCAGATGGAAGTGATTGTTTGCATTATCTATAGGAGATAACGCTTGATCCAAGGCTCATAGCATATCCCGAAGTAGATACCCCAGTTTCTTTGTGTCCATCTAAGTGTGAATGAGAGTATCCAATCAAGCTGAAGTCGCCCACCTATGTATACTTGATTCCAAAGTGTTGAGTTCCTTTCAAGTACGTTAGAACTCTTTTTGCAGTAGACCAATTTCCCTCACAAGTCTTTTGCATAAACCTAGAGAGGATTCCAACATCAAACGAAATGTTTGGTCTGGTAGTAGTTACGTAGCTGAGACTTCCTACAAGCTGTCTATACTTTGTTGCATCCTCAAATTATTTTTCTTCAATGGATGTGAGCTTTAAGTTTTGTTCCATTGGAGTAGTCAGAGGATTGCATTCAGTCATGACAAATCTGTTCAACATATCTTCAATGTACTTCTCTTGAGAAACGAATATGGATTTCAGATGTTAAGTTACTTCAATACCAAGATAGTAATGAACATAGCCCAATTCAGTAATTTTAAAACCTTTCCTCAGTTCCTTCTTTATGGATGCAATGTAGCTCTCATTGTTCCCTGTCATCAAAAGATCATCTACATATACCACAAGATATACAATTTTTTCGCCAACCTTCTTGATAAACAAAGTTGCATCATCAAGATTATAATGTTTGAAATTGAGTTTCAGAAGATGCTGACTTAGTTTTTCATACCAGGCTTATGGTGCTTGTTTGAGGCCGTACAACGATTTCACAAGTTTGCATACTTTATGTTCATGTCCTTTTATAGCAAATCCTTTAGGCTGGGACATAAAAACATTCTCTTTTAGATCTCCATTCTAGAAAGTATTTTTACATCCATTTGATGGACTTTCCAACATTTTGAGCTACTAGGAAAAAGACTGTCGGATGGTAGTCCATTTTGCTATGGGGTAAGGTCTCTTCCTAATCGACCCATTCCTTCTATGCAAAACCTCTTTCCATAAGCCTGCCTTTGTTCTTTTCAAGTGAACCATCAACATTATACTTGTTCTTGTAGACCCACTTGCATCCAATTAGTTTGCTTCCCAATGGAGGATCAAGCAGCTTCGAAGTGCCATTCTTAATCAAGGCATCATACACCTTTTGCATTGCTTCTTTCCATTCATCATGAGAAGTAGCTTATTTGAAGGAAGTTGGTACAAGATTTGTTGACCAATTCAATTCACAATCATAAGAAACATCCATATCAACAGGTGAATCAGAGTCATCTACATCAACTCCATTTTGCCGGGTTGAATTTCTAGTTCCTCTCTTTCCAACCTCATCAAGATGAACACTTTCATGTGTCTTTGTCAGCGACTTTGGGGGACCTTTTTGAGATGATGCAGGTTGCTCCGTTGATTGAGTTGGGACTAAATCAAGATTGAGTCTCCCGATTCTGTCAATCACATCACTCAAAGTATCATCCGTTGTTGGAGTTTTATGCGGGGGAAAAGAGTGCTTCAGAAGAAGATTCCATAGGTTGATCTAGTATAGGAATCCCCCTTCAAGATGTGGAATCTGATTATCAAATTATTGAAATGATTTTTCATTTGTGAATCTATCCAAGTGATCAAGTTGCCACTCAACAACATTTTCAGTTTTGGATGATCCAAGAAATATTACATATCTAGATATAAAAAACTTTTTATTGACTTCATCATACATATGGTATTCTTTGGAGGTGTTTGAATACCCCAGGAAGAAACACTTATGACTTCACGAAGTTTGTTTTTATGTACTTTTGGTATCAAGGCATAATATGTGGAAAAAAAATACCTTGAGATGTTTTACCGAAGGAATGTGCTCATACCACATTTCATAAGGAGTCTTGTTTCTAGTAGCATTAGATGAACATCTATTCTTTAGATATACAACACATAAAATTGCATCAACCCAAAACATCAATTTTATATCTTTGAAAATCATCATAGGGCACACCATATTTAAGATTATCCTATTCATTCTTTTAGCTACTTCATTCTGTTAAGGATTATTAGGCACACTTGTTTGATCTTTGATCCCATTTTGGCAAATATCATTTTCACATTCATTTGAAGTGTATTCTTTTCCATTATCAGTGTGAATAGAGAAAATATGAGATTGTGCATCATTTTCAATCCATGTATGAAAGTTCTTGAATATTTGAAAAGCATCAGATTTGTTCTTCAATAAATAAACCCAACACATTCTGGTGTAGTCATAAATAAATGTCATCATATATTTATTTCCATTTGAAAAAGGAACACAGGCATTGGACCACATAAATACAAATGAATGAGTTCAAGTTTTCTATGTGCTCTAGAATATGAATCATGAAAAGATTGTTTGTAATGCGTTCCTAGAATGCAAGCATCATATTGCTTAGTTTTGTAGGAATTGTAGGCAAACTATTCACACCATTTTTCTTCAACAAGTGGAGGTTGTCATAGTTCAAGTGTCCAAATCCAGCATGCCATAATAAACTTAATGGAAATGTACCTCCTTCATGATGAGAATTGTATGGGAAATTTTGTGCACGAGCACATGTGCCCTGTAGCTTGAGAAGCCTTTCTTCTTTTATCCCCGTCATGAGAAGTGATTGGTCTGATGCTTTTCTCACCTCAAGCTTTCCATCAAACATATGAATGGAGTGTCCTTGCTGGCGGATGTGGACCAAGGACAACAAGTTTCTCATCAGTTGTGGGAGGTATAAAACATGATGCAGAAGAAATGCTAGAAGACCCGACAATTTAAGCTTGATTGTACCAAGCCTTGATGGCTTGAGTTTTGATTTGTCTGCAAAGTATACTACTCCATCAACATTGTCAATAAATTCTTCAAAAAAATCCCTTCTAAAATTCATGTGGCAAGTTGCTCCTAAATCAAGCAACCAATCACTTTTTAAGAATCAAGTGAATCATTAAATAAGTCTTCATTTACTCCAATATTACAGTGTGCCACCACATAATGAGTGGATTCAGGTGCTTTACCTTTATTTTTTCATTAGTTTTATTGTTGGGTTGGTTCCTTTCATGCTCAATTATGTCCCAAGGAAAGTTGCATGTGGATGCATCCTGTGATCCATCTCTTTTGCAGCGTATGTAGTGCAAATTTGATTTTTCTCCTTCAGAGTGTCTACCCCCTGCCTCTAAAATTTCATCCTCTTCCTCTTTGAACACCTCTTCCTCTGGAAGAATATTGAGAAAGATTCTTCTCTCTATATGCAAGGCACACAACCTGTTCAGAAGACTGAGGAGCTGTCTTCTTCCTAAAACCTTTCTCTCCTTCAACAATTTTTTTCACAAGGGAGTCAAAGGTAATATCTTTGAGGTTTCCATTTACTTGCAATAACTCAAGATAATTTGAGTAAGTGGGATAAATTGCCTTGAGAAATGCTATCAGAGGAATGTCGAGTTCAACATTAGTGACTTTGATATCATGCATAACAGATTTTACTTCTGATGCAAGAGTAAGAGGATCATCATTTTGTAATTCAAGGGCGAACAATTTAATCATGAGTTGAACAACTTCAAGTGTAGAGTGTGAGTCATAGAGTTCCTTCAGTTTTTCAAAGGCTTCGAAAGCATTTGAAAATGGCGAAATATAGCAACTCACCTCTTCATTTACTGATGCTACAATCAATACATAAGCCTTACTATTCTTATTTTCCCAAATGGTGAATTCATTATCTGAGGTAGGTTGTTTTGGCTCTTTATCTCTATTTCCAACACACACTCCTTTCCATAGCTCATTAAAAATGGGAGTGTGTTTGATTTTCCGAGATCACTAAGGATAATTTTCCTTCCCATTGAGGACCAGACCCACAATATATATTAATGAGTGCATTTTTAAAATAAAAAATATACTTCTACTACCAATAAGCTATAAGAGATTGCACTTATACTTGTAAAAATAAACTATAATTTTAATGTATATAAAAGAGGTATGGACATGCTCAAAAAACCCAACATGTGAGTATAGATGTAAGGCTTCCACTTTATACAGTCCAATTTAGAGATGGTCCACACAAAAATTGAACCTCAATGTCTAACTATCAATAAAACACACATTCAAGACCTATATCTTTGATGAGAACAAGCACATTTTTGACAAAATAAGATGTCCCTTTCAAAATTCACCAGTATAGCCCACTTAAAAACATCCTGTATAGGACTAAAATGAAATGCCTCTTCCAAAATTCACCAGTACAGCCCACTTAAAACCATATTAGAATAGATAATAAGGTATGTAATCTGCAGGTTTCCGTCACGGTCAATCTGAGAGTCACAGTCTAAAACTCTATGTCAAAGTACACATGATTTTTTTAGGGAAGGCAAAAGGCCAATACCATGGAGCAATTGCCTCACATAACCAGCCGAACATCTGCAGCAGTTGCCAGAGAGGGTAAAACCTATAGAACGGTTATCAAATTCTTGACAGAGGCACCTATGGAGTGGTTGTAAGAGGCCAGTTCCGCAAAATAGGCAAAACATAGGCAGAATAGGCAAAAGGGAGTTACAAAGCAGAGAGGGAAGCCAAAAATGGTGTTCTAATCGTATTATTCATTCAGGTTGTTTATTATTATATAAAAGAGGGAGTGATTGTTCAATTCATCTCCCAGTGACTGTCCATTTCATCTATTATTTATTTACACTAATTACAGTTGTTCACCCAATCCCTATGATTAGGTGTCAACAAATTTGTTAGTATAAGTATTTTTATTTATTTTTTAAATTAACTTTACATGTCGTCTCTCAAATAATAGGTTGTGGAATGCATCTCAAAACAAGAAATTGATTTTAATAATTTAATAATTTTATTGTATTTTACATTTTCCTATTTTACAACTTTTTGATTTTCCACTTATTAGAATATCATCATTTCTAATAACACATTTCATTAATTATTTCTATATTAAATTAAAACCACATTAGATCCATTTAACTTCAAATCTATTAAATGTTGGAGGATTGAAATTCTCAAGATGTAAATCTCTCAATCTCTTTTTTTTTAGAGAAAAATGTTAATGAGTTTATGCTATATATATTTTTTATTTCAACAAATCAAAATATTTAGATAACATAATTATATAACTCATTACACCATCTCTTTTACACTGAGCTAAAACACCTCTCTACATATTAATATAACATATCATCAATTTTTATTAGAATGTTTTTATAATCAATATCCTTCCAAACATCTCACTCCACATTTGAAACGAGACGAAATAACTCCATAGGCTTTCCTTCCTGACACGAAATTGTGATAGATAATGTAGATGCAATTTAAAAATGCTAAATTCCTCGTGAATGCCCATAATTATGGATGCTTATTCTTCGATCACCCTCTACGATACGTGCAACTTATCGTCTAACACTATTTAGGCAAACTCAACAATCGTCTTTTCCAATCAACATCATGTGATCCCTTTTCCGAATCGACATCATGCGATATTTTTCCTTCTCGCCCGAGGGTTATCTATGACACTTTAGATTTGTTGTATTCGTTTCCCGTGAAGTAGGGTTTCTTGGTTGCCGAGTTAAACTTGGAGGAATTCCACCATAGCTGACCGCAACCTTCACCACCCACAGACAGAAATAATAACAGCCTAAATTTCACCGTAGCAAGGCGAATCAGTATTACCTGCCATGCCAACTCTCCAGAATCGGTAGGTTCCATGGAAAGGAAGGAAGTAGAGATTACATGGTCCCGTTGGAGGCCCACGAAAAGACAAAAAGAGATTTTGGAAGACCTCTTCACACAAGGCCACCGTAACCACAGTCACTCTCGAATAAATGACATTACCAGTCTACTCAAACAAGAAGTCAAAGTGGAAGCAAAAAATGTGTTTTATTGGTTTTCGAATACTCAAGCACATAGCAAGAGGAAACACAAAATGAAGACCCATCAGATGCAACGGTCTCTATTCAAATCAACATGTGAGGTTCTAAATCAAAAAGATAATATGAAAATCTTGGAGGGCCCAATCTGTTATCCTCCAACTAAGGATAAACTATAGTTACTTTGTTTTTTTAACACTCTTAAACATTTCCATTTTTAGTTGTTTACTTATCGTGTAGCCATGTCTTTCTATGTTTAGGTGATAGCATAGTTGCCGATTATACAAAGGATATGGCCCAGTTTTCACTTTAAGTAGAGACAATTTGTTACGTTAGGAGGTAATTCCTCAAATCAACTATGTTTATTCATTTAGATTGTTAATGGTTATATACATAAGAGAGCGACTCTTGGCTTTCACCCCCAGATGACTCTTCATTTTACATTATTTATTATTTATATTATTTACAAATATTCACCCAATCCCCATGATTAGGTGTTAACATTCCCCCCTTAAGTGGGACCAATCATCACTCCTTCAAGCTTTTCTCTTCCAAGTGCCTTGGTGAAGATGTCTACAATCTTCTCATTAGTGGAACAAGGTGTAGATGGATTGTCTTGGCCTCAAGATGATGCCGAATGAGATGGTATTTTGTATTGATATGCTTCGTTCGATCATGGAACTTTGGTTTCTTGGCCAACTTTATTGGAGCGGTGTTTTCAATCATGAGTGGAGTTGAATGTACTTGTTTTACCTACACATCTTCCAAAATTTTCCTGAGCCACGCAATTCCTTTTGTTACCTCAGTTGCTACCACATATTCTATCTTTGTTGTGGAATCTACTCAAACTGATGGTTTGGGTGATCTCTAGGAGACAACTGTTGATCCAAGACTCATAGCATAGAAGTAGATACCCCAGTTTCTTTATCTCCATCGAATTATGAATTTGAGTACCAAATCAAGATGAATTTGCTCACCTATGTATACTTGAGTCCAAACTCTTGAGTTCTCTTCAAGTACTTTGGAAATCCTTTTGTAGTAGGCCAATGTCCTTCACAAGGCATTTGCATAAACATGGAGAGGATTCCAACAACAAACGAAATGTTTGGTCTAGTAGTAGTTAGGTAGTTCAGACTTCCTACAAGTTGTCTATATTTTGTTGCATCTTCAAATTCTTTTCTTTCAATGGATGTGAGCTTTAAGTTTTGTTCCATTGGAGTAGTTAGAGAATTGTGCTCAACCATGCCAAACCTATTCGATGGATCTCCAATGTAATTCTTTTAGGAAAGAAATATAGAATTTGGATGTTGACTTACTTCAATACCAAGATAGTAATGAATATAACCCAAATCATTCATTTGAAAACCTTTCTTCAATTCCTTATTTATGGATGCAATCTAGCTCTCATTTTTCCTTGTCATCAAAAGATCATCTACATATACCACAAGATATAAAACTGTTTTTCCAACTTTCCTAACAAACAAAGTTGCATCATCAAGATCATAATGTTTGAAGTTGAGTTTCAAATGACGCTCAGTTAAATTTTCATACGAGACTCGCAGTGCTTGCTTGAGGCCATACAAGGATTTTGCAAATTTGCATACTTTATGTTCATATCCCTTCACAACAAATCCTTCAACATGGCACATAAAAACATTGTCTTTTAGATCTCCATTCAAGAAATCAGTATGTACATCCATTTGATGGACTTTCCAACCATTTTGAGCTACTAAGGAAAATAGTGTCTGGATGGTAGCCCATTTTGTTATGGGGGAAATGTCTCCTCATAATCGACCCCTTCCTTCTATAAAAAAATTTTTGTCACAAGCTTGACTTTGTGTTTGTCAAGTGAGGTAGTAGATTTGGTTCCTAATGGGGAATCAACCATCTTCCAAGTGCCATTCTTTATCAAGGCATCATACTCCTTCTGCATCGCTTCTTTCTATTCATCGAGAGAAGCAAATTCTTTGAAGGAAGTTGGTTCAAAATCTACAGACAAATTCAGTTCACAATCATACGAAACATCCATATCAACAGGTGGATTGGAATAATCTACATCACCTCCATTTTGCCGGGTTGAATTTCTTGTTCCTGTCTTTCCAACCTCATCACGACGAACATTTTGAAGTCTCTTTGTCAGCCACTTTGAAGTCTCTTTGTCATCTACTAAGTTGATTTAGTTGGGACTGAATCAAGATTGAGTCTCCCAATTTTGTAAATCATATCACTCAAAGTATAATTAGTGGTTGGAGTTTCATATGGGGGAGAGAGTGCTTCAGAAGAAGATTCCACAGATCGATCGAGTACAGGAATCCCCCTTTCAAGATGTGGAATCTGATTATCAATTTCTTGAAATGATTTCTGCTCAACAACATTGTCAGCTTTGGAAGACTCAAGAAAGATCACCTCTCTAGATACAATAAACATTTTATCGACTTCATCATACAAATGGTATGCTTTGGAGGTATTTAAATACCCCGAGAAGATATGCTTACGGCTCCTTGTAGCAAGTTTGTTTCTATGGAATTTTGGTATCCAGGCATAGTAGGTGGAACCAAAGACCCTGAGATTCTCTACCAAAGGAATGTGGCCATACCCCATTTCATAAGGAGTCTTGTTTCTAATAGCATTAGATGGACATCTATTTTTTACATATATAACACATAGAACTACATCAGCCCAAGGCATCAATTTTACATTTTTGAAAAATATCATGGAGTGCACCATATTTAAGATTGTCTTGTTCATTCTTTCAGCTACTCCATTCTGATGGGGATTATAAGGCATAATTGTTTGATGTTTGATCCCATTTTGGTGAAGATAGTTTTCAAATTCATTTGAAGTGTATTATTTTCCATTATCCGTGAAAATAGAGCCAATATGAGATTGTGCATCATTTTCAATCCATGTATGAAAGTTCTTGAATATTTGAAAAGCATCATATTTGTTCTTCAATAAATATACCCAACACATTCTCGTGTAGTCATCAATAAATGTCATCATATATTTATTTCCATTTGCAGAAGGAACAACCATTGGATCACATAAATCTGAATAAATGAGTTCAAGTTTTCTATGTGCTCTGGGATGTGAATCATTGAAAAATTGTTTGCTATGCTTTCCTAGAATGCAAGCATCACATTTCTTAAGTTTCCTAGGAATTGTAGGCAGACTGGTAACAACATTTTTATTCAACAAGCGGAGGTTGTCATAGTTCAAGTGTCCAAATGTAGCATGCCATAATAGACTTTATGGAAATGTATTTTCACCATAATGAGAATTGTATGAGAAATTTTGTGCACATGCATAGGTACCTTGCATCTTGAGAATCCCTTCTTCTTCTATCCCCATCATGACAAATGAGTGATCTAATGCTTTTCTCACCTCAACCTTGTCATCAAACATATGAATGGAGTGTCCTTATTAGCATTGTGGATGAAGGACAACAAGTTTCTCCTCAGCTGTGGGAAATATAAATCATCATGCAGAAGAAAGTATGGAAGACTAGACACTTCGAGCCTAATTATGCCAAGCCCTAACGGCTTGAGTTTTGATTTGCCTGCAAAGTATACTGCTCCATCAACATTGTTAGTAAATTCTTCAAAAAATCTCTTCTAAAACTCATGTGGCAAGATGATCTTGAATCAACAACCAATCATTTTTCCAAAAAGCAAGTGAAGCATTAAACAAGTCTTCATTTACTCCAATATTACAATTTGCCACAACATAGTGAGAGGATTTAGGTGGCTTAAATTTCTCTTTGTTATTGATTTTACCTTTGGGTTGATTTATTTCCTGCTCAATTATGTCGAAAGGAAACTTGCATGTGGATGCATCATGTGATCCATCTCTATTACAATGTATGCAATGCAAATAAGACTTTTCTCCTTGAGAGTGTCTGCCCCCCCTGACTCTGAAATTTCTTCTTCCTCTGAAATAATCTTGAGCATGATTCTTATCTCTATGTGCAATAAATACAACTTCTTCAGAAGACTGAGGAGCTCTCTTTTTTCCAAAAATCTTTCTCTCTCTCAACAAATTTATTCGCATGGGAGTTGAAGGTAATTCCTTTGTTGTTTCCATTTGCTTAAAATGACTCAAGTGCTGAAAATAGCAACAATAAATGTTAAAATAGAAGTGCTAAAAATAACATTACTATAAATAGCATTTCAAGATACATTCCAAGTTTAGTTAGTCACTGAACTAAAATTGAGAATTAAAATTCGAATTTGATCTTAGGAGTTGTTTGCAAAATAATTAATTAATTCATCTTGAGTTAATTAGTTGGAGAAAATCAAACATGAAGTCTATGTGAAGACATGCAACATTTATCCTTTTCATTGAAGAAGTTATCCCTTAATTAAGAAGAATAGGATGAGTTGTACTTTGAGTTGTAATTAGTTAGCTTAGTTAACTGAGTTAAGTCCAGTTAGATTAGTTCGAACAGTTTGTGGAACTGATTGTGAGTTTAGTTAGATAATGCATTCATGCATGTAACTAGTGTACTTTAGATAATTGAATATTCTCTCATAAATAACTCGTGCATGTCAGTTCAGTCAGAGACCCAGTTGAGATCAGAGGTAGGGATAGTGTACTATCAGTTGTAGGAATATTCCCATGAGGATATCTCTTGCATGCAGAAGGAATTCATTCCTTGAGGATTGCGAAGTTACTACAGAGGTCAGAGTTGTGTGTGGAGAATTCACACAGGTGGCAACTAGAGGACCTAGGAGCAACTATGCAAGGAAATAGGAGGCTTAAAGTACTGAAGGAAGGCATATGTCTTGTCTATTCTATTTATGAGAAGCATTGAGGGATTGTACTGAGAGCTGGATATCTTGTGAGATAAAGCTTTGTGTAATCCGAAGATATTTCCACTTGTATGATAATACAGAGATTGGGGTTTTTAGTTGAGGCTTTCCCCAGAGTATTCTTCTGTGTTCATGTGTGATTGATTTCTCATTCTCTGTTATATGTGTTCTGTTTGATCTTGATCAAAATCGATTAAGTTTTCGAAAGTTTGTTTGTAGAAGTAAATCAAGTATTTTGGTTTACTATATTACATTATCAAGTGATCTACAATGAGAATTTATACATCAAGATAATTTGAATAAGTGGGATAAAGTGCCTTGACAAAATCTATCAAAGGAATGTCTAGTTCAACATCATTGACTTTGATATCATGCATAATATATTTTACTTTTGAAGCAAGAGAAAGAGGATCATCATTTTGTAATTCAAGGCTGAACAATTTAATCATTAGTTGGACAAATTCAAGCATAGAGTGTGAGTCATAGAGTTCCTTCAATTTTTGTAAGGCTTCAAAAGCATTCAAAAAAGGTGAAATATGGCAACTCGCCTCTTCATTTATAGATGCTGCAATGATGGCATAGGCCTTGCTGTTCTTGTTTTCCAAAATGATGAATCCCTTGTCTTAGGTAGGCTTTGCTGGTTCATTCTCTCATTCTCTAACACAAACTCCTTTCCACAGCTCATTAAAGATGAGAGTATGTTTAATATTTCGAGACCACTCAAGATAGTTCTACTTCCCATTGAGAACCACTCCCACAATAGATATCAATGAATGAATTTTAAAATCTGTGTATTGTAAAAAAATACTTTTGCTGGAAAAAAAATGCACTTTTGATGTAAAAAAAAATTGCACTGTAGTAGCAATATTCTGAATTCTTATGACAACCAAGAAACAAGCTACAGAGAATGGGGTTTCTAAGGATTGTTTTGGAAAATAATAGGATCAAATAATATCATACTTCAGAATGCTTGGATAAAGTAACCCATTTGGACAACAAAGTTCCAATCATTTGGAGCACAACCATCATTTAGGCAGACCAACACAAAGGTAGGAGAATGCACTATAAAAAACATACGACCCTTCACACTGTCAACACTTCTTAGATGTTAAGAACTTCTGAGCATTGCTGATTACACTATTGTTGGAAATTAGACAATTTATTTGTAGAGGCCAGAGCAGAAACAATGACAAACACATAGAGGTGCATCAAAATCTCTACCATTAACTCAAGTTCATTTGGTGTGCAGATTGAAAGTTCAATGTTTGGTGGCACAACAACTGGTGTTTTTGGAGCCATATAGACTCGCTCGCCATTGGCTTCTTTCGTTCCAGGAGAGGTACCTTCAATGGCTATGCCTGGGTTACGTCGACAAAGTTAGGAGGGGACCCCATATGGGAGTGAGGAGTTGACTGTGTATGGGAGTGAGGTAGAGGATAGAGACTGAGGGGCTAGGTCAATATTAGGTGGGAGTAGCATTTCCAGTTATTCCAGCGATACCACATAGCACATCGTAATATGCTTCAATGCGATACCACTAAGCTCGATTCAATGTGATACCACCAAGCCAATGGAGGGTTGGAGGACATACTATTTGGAGGGAATAGAAAAAACAAATGAAAGTGAATGGAAGGTGGGTTCAAGCCTTAAGAACATGGCACACGTGTCCGTTTTGTAAGATAGACATAACATAGGTAGGAGGGAGTTACAAGGGCATAGAGGGAAGCCAAAAGTGGAGTTGCCTTTAATACCATGTCAGGTCAGGAGGTAACTCCTCAAATCAAATGTGTTTATTCCTTTAGATTGTTGATGGTTATATACATGAGGGAGTGACTCCTAAATTTCACCTCCCAATGACTCTTTCATTTCCCTTATTTATTATTTGCATTATTTACAAATGTGACTCTTTGGTTTCACCTCTTTATGACTCTTCCATTTCCCTTATTTATTATTTAAATTATTTACAAATGTTCACCCAATCCCCATGATTAAGTGTCAACACAATATGATATAATGGGCATCTTGTTACTCTCTTCCCTTTTTTATTGTTAAATCTATGTTTCACATATGTTTTTCACTCTTTGATTCATTATGCACATATTTTAGATTATGGTCAAGGGAAACACAAATTCACCGAAATCAACCTATGATGCGTCAACACAAAAGTTCATACCGATTGATTTGTCATTGAAACAACATTTGCAATCTCTTAGGGTTGAAAAATTCTCATGACACTATCATTTCACATACAATATGTGGAACAAATAAGCCCATAGATAAGATGGACGGCTGCATAATTTTACATACCCTCGTAGAAGTAACATCATGACGAATTATGCAGCTGCCTTGGAGCATAAGAAAACAAAGGAATTGGTGGAACTGTTTCCTTTGCATCTGGATGGTAACCTAAGTTTCAAACGTAATAATAGTTTGAACCGTGAACAACAAACAAACAACTTGAAGTTGGGTGGTGGTGTATTGTTGTCATTAAAGTTTGTTCCTTAGATACAAACGAATTGCATACTCAAAGTCTCTCTCTATTTTATTCATTTCCATGATCATAAATCCCCTCGAATCCATTAACAAATTTTGTCATTTGAAATGTATGTTGAAGTCAGGTTTCTCATACAATCTAAATACCCCAAACAAATTGAGGGTTCTACTTGCATAAATAAATGCATGGTCATAAATGCATCTTCCATTTCTACGACAAATATCTTCATTCTCACCATTCATAAACATTTTTGAGTTTCTTAATCTGGGAAATAAAAGTATTTTTGAGGTTCGCAATGTGACAAAATAAGATATTTTGGTAAGATTAGAGTGCCACTTTGCTAGTTCAAGTTCATTCTTAATCTTGATAACACGAAGGCAAATGTTTCCTAAACCTAATTTCATAAAAAGGTTTGATTTTTATTGTGGAACTTGAATTGGAAAAACATTTCCACTGTGGAACTTGAATTGACGAGGAAGTGTGCATTTGCGAAATGAAGCATACCACATTACCATAGAAGATGCAGAAGCAAATTCACTTGTCAATGGAGAAAACCTACATCATAGTTTTCTTTGAAGATAATCTCCACAAACTCTTTAATATGATGAAAACTTCTATAAACAATTAATATTTATAGTCCCAACTACCAATAGACTTGGGTTTTGTAATGTTTTTCTAGAGTGAAGGTGTTCTCCTCACTTTTGAAAATGGTCGTGATTGGCATTGTCTAGAATTTTCATCTTAATTTGACATTTGTCCTTCTATTGTTTCTACATGGGTCAACTTTAACTTAAGAAAAAGAAAGAATACACATCTTATTGTAAAATGGACCATTTTGCTAAATAGAAATTGCTTATGTATAAATTAATGTGATAAATAATAATGAGGAACTTATCATGGAAGAACTTATTAGAATTGGAATAATCTCAAATCCCTAGGAAATTGGTGTGTGGGAACCACATAGAACTAATCTAATTTTTTAAATTTATTAAGAGTAATGGACCATTTTACTAATTTAATTAATTTTTAATATGTAAATTAAAATCAAGTTTCTTCTTTATTTTTTTTTTATTTTTTTTGAAAAAGATTAATAATAATAATAATTTAATTTTAAGATTATGAGTAAATTAGATATTAAATTGATATACTAGATTTTTTCATTTAAAATTTATAAATATGTATACATTTTAATCCTCCTTGAATTTGAAATATATACATTTAACTTACTTTTAACGGTTGTTATATATATATATGTGTGTGTGTGTGTGTGTGTGTGTTGAAAATGGCAACAAGAAATGCTAAAAATAGAAGTGCTAAAAATAACACTCCTAAAAATAGCAATTTCAGTACCAGTGCTGGATTGGGCAATAGGGAATGAAAAATGGAAGTGATAAAAATAGAATTCTATTTCTAGCAGTTCAGGATGGATTCCAATTTTAGTCGGTCCCTGGACTAAAATAGGTAGTAAAATTCGAATTTGAACTTAAGAGTTGTTTCAAAATAAATTAATTAATTCTCCATGAGTTAATTAGTTGTGAAAAATCAAACATGAAGTCTACGTGAGGACATGCAACAATTTCTCTATTAATTGAGAAATTTATCCATCAGTTAAAGAGATAATGATGAGTTCTATATTGAGTAGTAATTAGTTGGCTTAGTTAACTAAGTCAAGTCCAGTTATATTTGATTTAAATAGTTTGTTTGAATTAAGTAAGTTTAGTTAGTTAATGCATGCTAGCATATAATTGGTGTTCCTTAAATAACTGAATATTCTATCATGAATAACTCATGCATGTTAGTTTAGACAGAGACCCAGTTGAGATTAGAGAAGGGACAATGTACTATTAGTTGAATGAATATTTTTCCCATAAAGGAAGCTCATCGATGATGAGGATTTATCTCCTTCAGGATTGCGTAGTTGAATCAAAGGTTAAAAAGTGTGTGTAGAGGCCAATTCACACAAGTGGCTACACTAGGCCTCAATCAAGATTGTGAAAAGAAATAGGAAGCTTGGAGGGTAGATCGGGAGGTTTGAGAGAGGCCTTTAACTGTATATGAGCAGAATAGGTATTGTAGAGAGAGCATGATAGCTTTTGAGCTGATTCCTTTTATAATACTGGCTATATTTACACTTGTATGATAATACAAAGTTTGGGTTTTAGGCCGAGGCTTTCCCCTAGTTATATCTTCTATGTTATGTGTGATTGATTTCTCCATATTAGTTATATGTGTTCTTATTGATGTTTCTCATATTTGATTAACCTTCCGCTAAATTGGTTGTAGAAGTAGATCAAGTATTTTTTCTTTAGTCTATTGCATTATTAGGTGATCTACAGGTGGGAATTTCTACATGGTATCAAAGCACAGGTGATCAAGGAAGAGCAATGTACAAGAAGGGAGAAGTTGAAGTTCTTGATTCCTGAATATAGAAATCGAGCTCCTATCACATCTCTATTTCACCTATGGCATTCAATGGTTTGAGACTCAAATATGCCCTTGATGGCAATTCGAATTATATAGCTTGGAAGGATCACATGGAAGTAGTACTAGAGGATAATGGTCTAAAGGACTTCATTGAACAAGAAGTCCCTAAGCCAACTGGTGCTACTAAATTGGTTGAATGAAGAACCCTTCTCGAGGGAGTTCAAGATCACATACTCTCGAGCCTCCATGGGTAGGAGAGTTTCTAGGAAAACTAGTATTCCTAAAGAATACTAGTCCTTTAGGTTTGGCAGCTACCCTAGAAACAATAGTTTAAAGCAATTCAATGATTTATTCTATGTGCAATAGATAAGAGAAAGATAATGGAACCAACCTGGAACTTTCGCTTAATCCCTTGCTTGATCTCTCTCCCCTTTGACAGATCTTGAAACTCCTCCCCGTATTTAACAGTCTTTGAGAGTATCTGCACAAGCACAACAACAGAGAACCATCAAAGCATCGTGATCTATCAAAACATAAAAATTACAGAATCAAATATATAATGAACAAATGATAGCATTCACAAATGATAACCTTCGCAATTGCACAATCATATGGAAGAAAACTTGAAGAACGCTATTAATAGAAATGAGAATTACAACCCAGTTTTCTGATCCAGCATCATCCTCCCACCTTCAATCCTTCTTCACCTCATAAAATAGAAATATCACTCCAACAAGAATACAATACTCTCTCCTCAAACTATCAACACTTCCATGCAATTCACAATATTCCAGCCTTTGGATTGCTTGGATGAGGGATCCATTTATAGATGTTTGCAAGAGTGTGAGTCATCTATGGGGTTTGATTAGTGTCACTCCACTTGTTACAATGGGTTCCACAAGAGAAGGGATTGGATATTTTCTTAGATCCCTTATTCATCCTTCTGCGTATTCATAGTAGCAAGTGGCATAGGGGAAGTTTGTAGAAGATTCCATGAGCAATCAACTGACAAATTTCCCAGACATTTGTCCATTCTCACCGATCACACCCTATAGAAGGTATAAACAATATTCCCACCCCGGTAGTGTACCACTTAGTATGCATCACACTTTGCTAGTGGAGCAGTCAGTGTGGTTCAATTTAGGCAACTTCTGGATGGTTTCTCAAATGGAACTTTTGGGGAATGACGTATTCAGATGATTATGTTCCTTTCGGGTATGGAACAACTCTTTTAGGGGTTGACGAGCCCTAATACATTGACATATACGTTTGGGGTTGATGTGCCCAAATATATCTATAACATTTACCCCCTAAAGCATGAGGTCGTAAATATTCATGTCAGGTGAAATGCTTTTTCATGAGGATCCGAAGTTTCAAACTGGAAGGTGACCTACATAAGTTACAATACAATACATCATCATAATATAGCTTTTCATGATCTAGCTGAGGGAGGCATCCCCATGCTCAACTTTCTAAATTTCATTTCATGTACATAGATCAAATATTCATCCGAAGATACACACTTGTGATTATACAGATATAGAGTCACAATCCATGGTTAGAATGATCATCTATGTAGAGCCTTTGTACATTTTATGTTTTAATATCCCTGAATATATCACAACCCGGATGGATGAAACTAGATCCAGGGTCTTCAAACTTTTTCAATCTTCACCCGATGTACAAGCCAAACCATGTGAAGGGATGTTCTGAAGTCAAACATGGAAAGACATTGATTGATTACCAGCCAATGATGTGAGTTGTTAGCAAAGGCGAAAGGAATCATCGATAATGATAATGATCCTGAAGGTACTACAGTACAATTCATGTGGTGTGAATACATGATCTAATATTGAGCACCACGCAAAAAATTTCGGTCGAAGGCCATTGATGTCAACTTATGGCTAGAAGTGAGAAACTTGCCATTGACATATGCAGGCTTCAAAGCACTGAAAGAGTTGTTTCGAAGTCAACTTCTTGGATAATGAGCTGATGTCGACAAGAAGCGACTCGTCGTAGGAGGGCCTTGATGTATCCCACATCTACGACACAAAATGAAGCAAATGATTTCTGGAGGTGAAAAATGAACTAACGACACAGGGTTCAAGAATGGTGGTCATGAAAAAATGAAGGTAGGAGGCATTGCAGTGTATGGGACATTAATTGGATGGTGGTTTCTTAACTGAATGACTTATCTTGAACATGTCAGTGACACTAAGATGAATTGGTAGTGTTAACCCCAAAATATGGATGGTATGAAAGACCAACGGTATGATGATCGATGAACGGAATGACCCAACCCAACTCAATAATGGAGATGAAGTGAAAGAGTCATGTTCAAGAGTGACTTGCTACCATAAATTCTTCGAGTCTTTTCCTTTTTCCCCAATCATTACTGACCAGTACCTCTTTATTTTTGTCAAGCTTCAGGAGGATAACATATGCTTGCTCTATAATTCGCCCTTCGGGCAAACCTATCACTATTTAATGTTTTAATGAGTCTAGCGATAGTGAAACTTGGTCTTTGTCTAGATGGACAAGTTTTTCGCTATTGTTTTAATGAGTTTAACGACAAGGATAACTTGATCCTTTTCATGTTTAGAGAGTTTGAAAAATGATAGAAAGAAAAATCCATAAGTTCTTTTTTGTAAAGTAATCTCTTAGGTCTGAAAAAGGATAAAATAATACAGGAGGGATGACATTTCCAATATTTTAATGAGCTGGAAAAGACAAGCACTCAACAATCTTTTCATATTTAATGAGTATGAAAAGGGTTTAAAGAGGACTCTATAGTTTTATTTTTATTTTTGAATCAAAGCTTGAAAAGAAGACAAAAAGTTTTCTTAGTGTTCAAAGATGTTCAATTCACTGTTTAGTACATTAGATTCCTTGTTTCATTTTTTAACGAGCTTGACAAAAGACAAGGAATTATGCTTGTAAGAGTTGTTTCATTTTTAAATGAGGTTGACACAGTAAAATAACTATCCTCATGCTTCTTGGTTTCATTTTTTAGTGAGGTTGACACAAGACAAGGAACTATCCTCGAGCTCCCCGATCACAACTCGTAAGAGGTCATGAAGGAGAAATTTGGTTCCAATGCCACCAGTACATGGCGTACAACATCACTGAATTGATTACTAGCTGATGTAGGTATGGAACAGGTTTCCACATTATTTATCTGTGGCGGGGATGATACCATTGGTAAAAGTGAATCATTTATGGACAATGGTTGACTAGGAGCTATATTTGGACCAGGAAAAGAAATTTGGTCAATGGTGACAATCCTGCCTTCATGTGGGAAACAAATCACTCGAAAGAGTGTTGAAAAAATAGCTCCCATGTGATAAAAATAGTCATGCCAAAGAAGTAAATTGTAATATAATGGCCCTGGGACTACCATCATGTTCAGATAAACTATTTTCCCTCCCAAAGTAATAGGTAACTGAGGAAGGATCTCTAATGGTCGACTAGTTCCTCTGTTAAAGCCTAACAGATTCTATGTAATACGTACAAGCGGTGGCAAACCAAGCGCTTTCGAAGCAGTTGAAGAAAGGATACTCACTGATGCACCTTAGTTCCAGATAAAATCATTTTACAAACTTTTACTATGATCTAGAAAGGCACATAAGAAGAAAGGCAGGATCCTGCCAATCGATTCCAATCAAAGGAAGTGACTAGACTACTTGGAGGGGATACCGTAGAAATGGGAGAATTAACCCCTTGAGTTATGAGAATTGGAGGATTTTCCTCCTGTCGTGATGGAACACGTGGATTGCCTCCAAGCTCATTTAAATATGAGGAAACAAATAGAACTTGAGTGGTGTGATTTTCACTCTCTTCGGGAAAGGTACGATTAGCTGAAGGTGAAATTGGGTCAGCGGCTACCTTGACCTATTCATTTTGATCGGGTATAGACTCATAGGATTCACTTTCAGAGAGAGTGGTTTCGACCAACGGTTGATTTTGGTCAGCCAGTTCATTAACTAGTGAAGGATTTAGGGAGAGTTTCCTATAACTAGATGGAAGTCACTGCAGTGAAGTAGGATAGTTATCCAACACTCTTTTGGCTTCATCCAAATAGGGACAAAGGTGAAAGGGGTCAATCCCTTCACATAACCTATATGGAAACTTGATATTTCGCTTCTGTCCATGAACTTTACTATTACTAGTTGATTGTGTGTTACCAACATGATTTCCATTGGTTGATGACATAGGATGGGGTGAACAGGAAGACCATTCTTCTAAGATCCGAGGAATGTAAGGAAAATTTTGATGAAGATGGTCTCCCACACAAATTATGCATGGATATTTGACTTTATGAGGCTTAACGGATGGATTTTTATCAGATGTTGCATTCAAAGCAATGGTTGCTTGGTTGCTCCCTTGCTGAACTGGCTTCATCTTCTTCTTCTTCCCCTTCTTCATCTTCTTAGCCACCTAGTTACTAGTACCAATACTTTGACCAAGCGAAGAGGAAGAGGGGGAGGGAGAAAAAAACGAGGAAGAAGGCAAAGGGTCAGCTTTAGGATCAACTGGAGGTTGATTTTGCCCAGTTGGAGGTGTACTTGATTGCAGAGAAATCATGATATTTTGAACCAAGGAGGTTGAAAACAACCATACTGGCAGGCCAACGGTAAGTCCCGGAAGGGATAATGTAGCCATATAAGCAGCACCAATTTTTCTGAAAGAAGGAAAAGGACTAGGATTCCAATCAATAGGGATTCCTTGATTAGTGGACTCTGGATTTGTTGCCATATGTCTCAACCGAAGATCAACTAAGGAATAGGGATGTTATTCCAAATTCAATTAATTTTAATGACGCTTGGACACAACTTTGCTTTTTCAGTTTTTAAGAGTCGAGAAAAAGCTAAAGTTGACTCTATTCTCCTTCAACTTTTAATGAGCCTGAAAGGACAAGTGCTTAGATGGACCTTTTCTTTTAAAGAGTCGAAAAGGAACGAAGGCGAGTACTCTGGAAAATCTAGATAGAGGAATTACCAAACCAATCACAAAACTGCAATATACACCTTGGTGATAAAGTAAAACGAAATTACCAAGGACTTAAGTACGACAACCAATCTTCCCGAATGTTTTGTTCAGTGCATTGTGATAAATAAGACAACATACTCAGTTTCCTATGTATAAAGGATTTAAGCTTATTGTTGTCTCCGAGTGTATACATGACGGTACCGGGAACACAAGTCCATGCTATCACTTGTCATATCAAGGAGGAGGAATCACCCAACCTTCAATGAAAATGATAGCCACTAGTGTTATTGACATCAAAACACGTCACTAGCCTAGAACTCTAGATATGTTGCGTTAAGTTCCAAAGCATTGTTAGGTTCATTGAAATTCATTTTAAAGTTGATCTTGTTTATAGTTTTCCTTTAAATGGTTCACCACGTGATGATCATCTGAAATTCCTAAGATGCAACCTACAATGATAAACACTCTTTGTTTATTTTAGCAATGAAAATCCTAGCTACTTAGGAAAGAATATAATAGTGCTTTTAAGCAAAGACCAAAGAGCACACACTAATGCATTTCCCTAGATCATTTTTTTGCACACAAATAAAAAAATGCTAAATGCAAATGCCTGTATTTGTCTTTGCTTTCCTTAATGTGAAAAATGCCAAAAGGAAAAATAAATGCAATAAAGATCTGAAATATTTCACTCAAAATGACATTTTCGACAATTTCTTCTTCAAAAGAGAAAGGAAGACTAAAAAATGACAACTTCAATTTTGAATGAAAATGATTTCGACAATTCGAATGTAAACAAATCAGATCAAATGCATCAAGAAAATTTCAATTGAATATCAAGTGAAGGAACAATTTACAACACTTCTCTTTTCGACAAAAAATGACAATTACAACACTTTTTGTACCAAAGCAACAAATCGATTTAAACAACTTTTCGACAAAGGATTATAAATGAGGAAAAAATACACAAACAAATTCACTAATCATAATGTAATTGAGGCTAATCTAAGTGATGCAAGTAAGTTTCAATAATGAGGCACTGTTCATTTGCAGCAAAACAACCAAACAAAACTGAAAATAAGGTAAAAAACCCTCAATTTCTAGATGGAAAAAGAGTTTAGTCAATCATCGCACCTAGGCTTCACAGAAACTAGGATGCATCGCACTTACTGCACTCGAGAGGTGTAATTCATACTGAATCATAGAGGAAGACAGTGCGATAGTCCAGGGAGTGTAACTGGAATGGGTTTCGTCTCAAATGTGGAGTTGTTTTAAATGATTTAAGGTGGGTTTTGATGAACAATGATGAGAAAAGTATGATGGAATGTCTTGAGAGGTTATTGAGCTACCCAAAGGGCATCTATATGTGCTTGCAAGTCAAATTCTTAATTCATAAACTAAACCAGAGGTTGACTGAAGTAGCATTCATCTACTACACAATTGCAGAGCAAGAGCAGTTCAAAGGCTACCTGGCTAGCTTCAGAATCTATCTATAGTTTATCAAATTGAACATAGAACAAACAATAAAAACAAACAAACATATGTTCATTCCCCAGTGGAGTCACCAATTTGTTTTTGTGAAAACTATTATTCCTAAGGAATGCCAACCCTCTAGGTTTGGCAGCTACCCTAGAAACAACAATTTAAAGCAATTGAATGATTTCTTCTATGTCTAGTAGATAAGAAAAAGAAATGGAACCAACTAGGAACTTCTGCTTAATTCCTTACTTGACCTTTGTCCCCTTTGATAGATCCTGCAACTCCTCTTAGTACTTAACACGTTTGGAGAGTACGCGTACACGTATAACAACAAAGAACCTTCAAAGCATCATGATCTATGACAACATAAAAATTACAAAATTAGATATATAATGAACAAATGATAGCATTCACAAATGATAACATTTACAATTGAACAATCATATGGAAGAAAACTTGAAGAGATTTATTAATAGAAAGGAGAATTACAACCCAGTTGTCTGATCCAGCACCATCCTCCCAGCTTCAATCCTTCTTCACCTCATGAAATAGCAAGATCACTCCAACAAGAATACAATACTCTCTCCTCAAAATATCAACACTTCCTTACAATTCACAATATTCCAGCCTCTGGATCTCTTGAATGAATGATCCATTTATAGATGTTTGCAAGGGTGTGAGTCATCCATGGGGTTTGATTAGTGTCATTCCACTTGTTACAATGGGTTCCACAAGCGTAGGGATTGGAAATTTTCTTAGATCCCTTATTCATCCTTGGGAAAATTTAGAGAGGCAAGTGGCACAGGGGAAGTTTGTAGAAGATTCCATGAGCAATCAATTGACAAATGTCTTAGACATTTATCCATCCTCGCCCATTGGACACTATAGAAGGCCTAAATAGTACACATCGCACCCTGGCAGTGTACCACTCAGTATGCATTGCACTTTTCCAGTGGAGCAGTCAGTATGGTTCAATTTAGGCAATTTTTGGATGGTTTCTCAGATGGAACTTTTGGGGAATGAAGTATTCAAATGACTATGTTCCTTTAGGGTATGAGACAACTCTTTTAGGGTTTGATGAGCCCTAATACATCAACATAAGTTTGGGGTTGATGTGCCCAAATATGTCTATCACAGTTGCCCCCTAAAGCATGAGGTCGTAAATATTCATGTCGGGTGAAATGCTTTATCACGAAGATCCGAAATTTTGAACTGGAAGGTGACCTGCATAAGTTACAATACAATACATCATCATAATATATTTTTTCATGATCTAGCTGAGTGAGGCATCCCCATGTTTAGCTTTATAAATTTCATTTCATGTACATAAACCAGATAGTTGTCCACAGATACAAACTCATGATTCTATAGATATAGAGTCGTAATTGATGGTTAGGATGATCATCTATGTAGAGCCTTTGTACATTTGATGTTTTTATATCCTTGAATATATCACAACCCTGATGGATGAAACTAGATCTAGGGTCTTCAAACTCGTCCAATCTTCACCCGATGTACAATTCAAACCATGTGAAGGGATGTTCTGAAGTCGAACATGGAAAGACATCACCTAATTACTAGCCAATGATGTGAGCTATTAACAGATGCGAGAGGAACCACTGATAATGGTAATGATCCTCAAGGTACTATAGTACAATTCACATTGTGTGAATACATGATCTGATGTCAAACACCACGCAAAATATTTCAGTTGAAGGCCATTGATGTCAACCTGTCACTGGAAGTGAGAAACTTGCCATTGATGTATGCAAGCTTCAAAGCACTGAAAGGGTTGTTTCTAAGTCAACTTCTTGGATAACGAGCTGATGTGAACAAGAAGTGACGCATTGTAGGAGGGCCTTGATGTATTCCACATCTTTGATATGAAATGAAGAAAATGATTTCTGGATGTGAAAAATGAACTAACAACACAAGGTTCATGAATGGTGGTCATGAAAAAATGAAGGTAGGAAGTCTTGCAGTGTATGAGACATTCACTGGTTGGTGGTTTCTCAACTGAATGACTTCTATTGAACATGTTGGTGACACTGAGAAGAATTGGTAGCGTTAACCCCAAAAGATGGATGATATGACAGACTAGTTGTAAGATGACTGGTGAATGGAATGACCCAACCCAACTCAATAATGCAGATGAAGTGAAAGTGTAATGTTCAAGAGCGACTTGCTACCATAAATTCTTCAAGTTTTTCCCTTTTTCTCCAATCATTGCTGACTAGTACCTCTTTATTTTGGTCAAGCTTGAGGAGGATAACATATGCTTGATCTATAATTCACCCTTAAGGCAAACCTGTCACTATTTAATGTTTTAACGAGTCTGGTGATAGTGAAACTCGGTCTCGTCTAGATGGACAAATTTGTCGCTATTGTTTTAATGAGTTTAATGACAAGGATAACTCGATCCTTTTCATGTTTAGAGAGTTTGAAAAGGGATGGAAAGAAAACTCCATAAGTTCTTTTTCATAAAGTAATCCCTCAAGTCCGAAAAAAGGATAAAATAATACAAGAGGGATGACATTTCCAATAATTTAACGAGTTGGAAAAGGCAAGTGCTTAACAATATTTTCATGTTTAGCGAGTCTAAAAAGGGTTTAAAGAGGACTCTATAGCTTTCTTTTCATTTTTGGATCAAAACTCGAAAATAAGACAAAAAGTTTGCTTGGTGGTCAAAGATATTCAATTCACTGTTTAGCACATCAGATTCTTTCATCAGTCGTTCAACCTACTCAAAACTCCATCAAATTGATTAGAAATACATATACATGGATAAAAAATGAACTAAGGCTAACATTTCACTTTGAAGTACATGAATAGTAAACATAAAAAGTAGTTTCAACATTTCATTTTCATCATTTCATTTCAAATTTGGGATTTGGAGGTCTGAAGCGATTTTCCCCATCAAATTTCACCAGTTGATTTTAGGAGATACTATGGACCATTCTCCGTGCCATCAGGACTAGGTAGGAGCTATCCTTGAGCTCTTCATTTTCATTCCATCTTTTCTTGATTCTGAGCAAGTTTTTAAATTTTTATGGGCCCCTAGGGTTTAAAGATTTCATTCCTCAATCATCCCACCTAGCTAGTACTGAAAGGTGTGATGCATACTAAGCTTCCCATAGGCTATTCAGTATGTATCTTACCTTGCTCAAAGGCAGGGTACAATGGGCACAGAAAGGCAACGTTATACAATGTTTTTTCATCAAATTTTTACCTGTTTTTGCTCAGAATTGGATCTTAACTCATCTATTGTTTGCATTTCATATATTTGTTGGATCGATATGGTTGTCACATGGCATGAATGAGAACATGAAGAGGAGGATATGATTGATTTACATGACCAGGGCATAGTGGATGCATTAAGAAATTGTGACTTACTGAAGTTTTTCCGCATATCCAACATGAGGCAACAAATCAGTTTGTTGCAGTATCTTCTCAATGCTTGGGATCCTATTCACCAGGTATTCTAGATAAGAGGTAAATCTATTCCTTTTACGGTCAAGGATATCTATTTTCTGACGGGTTTTTCGAGGTGTGGTGCCCCTCTTTCACTATCAGGATTTGCTCTTGGGGGTGAATCTATGAAAGATTACATTCGTCAGTTCTGTAGGGATGGATCTCAACCGAGTAGAGATGGTAAGATTAATATCTGGGATTTTACTGATTGACCTTCGAGGACCATCCTATTTACCTTTGCTAGATTGGCTGGCAGCGCGGCCTTACATTTAGCGAACAAATCTTATATGCAGTATGCCCTAGAATGCCTGGAACAGAAGGTGTTCAATTGGTGTGAGGCAACACTTCCTGTCATAAAAGAACAAATGTCCAAGATAAATAATGGATGAACCATGAACTTTGGTTATGGATCCATATTGACTGCTTTTGATTTGGAAAGAATTCCACCGATGCAACCTCAAAACGTTTCACTGGGATTGCCAGCACCGAGGGAACCACAGATGCAAAGATGGGTGGACCTTATGGCTAGACATGCAAGCCAGTCACACATCTCCTTCTTAGATTCCTTTTTTGAGTGGTTCAATCACCAGAAGATGTTGTTTGCAGAATATCCATATGTCGGGATGGATTTCTGAAATGATTCGGATTTGGCATTACCAGTTGGTGAGCAGTGGAGTGCTATAGGTAAAATGATTCGACCACATCTTTGTTTTTTGAGTTTTATCATTTTTTTATGTTTTTGATGTTACCAAGACTAAACCAACTCATATTTGTGTGCATATATTATACCAGTGCGATCAGTGGCATGCCCATGGGAAGAAGATGACGCTCTAGTAGGAGAGGTTGTAGGGAGGGCCATCCTTCGGGATCTGGACATATCGAAGACCTTGGCAGTGTTGCAAGATCAGATCGAGGGCCTCACTCTCGCCATTCAAGATGTCAGGACCGATGAGTTACTTTTGAGGTTACAGCGCCATACTTCTAGTGTACCAAGTCATTGGACTAGCCTCTTGGTTATGATAGCACATGCGGTCACATGTTATCACCAACATCACTAGTCTAGAATGTTTTTCTGCATTCATTTTGAGTTTCTTGGTCAGATGACTGATTTTGCCTTGGACAAAAAATATTTCATAAACAACTATCTACTTTTGGTTTTTGGAGTTTTATTTTGGGTAAGTAATGAAATCCTAGTACAAATGTTGATGTGAAATGCTTTCTTTACAGATGTTGTAAATGTCTATTTAACACCTAGTTTGTTAATGAATCAATCAATGTGTTTAAGTTTTTGGAAATGTGTTGATATTGAATGGAATCAAAATGTCTTTCCAAAATCTTAACTCTTAGGAACATGCGATGAAAAGTTAGGTTCCAAATGGAATAAATGCCAGTAAGGTATAGAATGATGAGTTGTGAATCTAGCCTGACAGTGAGTCGGTGTATGCCATGTGAAATGGCATCAGAGAGAAGTTCAATCAATGCACTATACTCACTGATGTTTTTTGTCGATTGACCAATACATATCCCCCTAAAAATCACTAACTCACTGCTTGGAGCGAAGATGGCCCATGCCGCAGAAGATAAGTTCTGCATACTACAACTAGCTCCGTCAGCGTACCCAACAAATGGTTCCAAAAAGTTTAACATCTGGAACAAATGTGAAGTGGATTACCTAACCAAAATGACAACTCTAAAAGAAAACGCTAAAAAATGCAATAAAAGCATATGTACAATGAGTTTACTACACTTAATCAAGCATAGTAACGTTTAAGATACAACCCGTTTCAGGGCTGTACCAGTGGAATCCCATCATAATCGACTAGTTCGTAGGCTCCTTTTGTTAATATGCGTTTAACAATGTAAGGGCACATCCATAATGGTTCAAATTTACCTGCTCCTAATTTGTCAGAATGTTGATCATAAAGCAAGACCAGGTCACCTTCTAAAAAGACACAAGGCTTAACATTTTACTCATGTTGTGCCTTGATGCATTTCTTATGTGGTTCGTTAGCCAACACGGCATCACGATGGGTTTCATCTGGATGGATTAATTCCAAGAAACAAGCCTCTTATTCAGATGTTTCGGGAAGCAGATCGATTGCAAGCTTGAGGGATAAGAGTTTCCCCCTAAAGCATGAGGTTGTAAATATTCATGTCAGGTGAAAAGCTTTATCATGAGGATCGAAAGTTTCGAACTGGAAGGTGACCTGAATAAGTTACATACAATACATCATCATAATATAATTTTTCATGATCTAGTTGAAGGAGGCCTTCCATGCTTAGCTTTATAAATTTCATTTCATGTACATAGATAAGATAGTCATCCGTAGATACAAACTCATGATTCTATAGATATAGAGTTGCGATACATGGTTAGGATGATCATCTGTGTAGAGCCTTTGTACATTTGATGTTCTTATATCCCTGAATATATCGCAACCCAGATGGATGAAACTAGATCCGTGGTCTTCAAACTCGTTCAATCTTCACCCAATGTACAAGTCAAACCATGTGAAGGGATGTTCTAAAGTCAAACATGGAAAGACATCATCTGAGTACTAGCTAATGATGTGAGCTGTTAACAAACATGAGAGGGATCACTGAAAATGATAATGATCCTCAAGGTACTACAGTACAATTCATGTGGTTTGGATACATGATCTGATGTCGAACACCACGAAAATCTTTCGGTCGAAGGCCATTGATGTCAACTTGTTGCCAGAAGTGAAAAACTTTCCATTGATATATGCAAGCTTCAAAGCATTGAAAGGGTTGTTTCTAAGTTAACTTCTTAGATAATGAGCTGATGTTGACAAGAAGCGACTCATCGTAAAAGGGCCTTGACGTATCCCACATATACGACATGAAACGAAGCAAATGATTTCTGGAGGTGAAAAAATAACTAACGACATAAGGTTTAGGAATGGTGGTCATGAAAAAATGAAGGTAGGAGGTATTGTAGTGTATGAGACATTAACTGGATGGTGGTTTCTCAACTGAATGATTTCTCTTGAACATGTTGGCGTCACTGAGATGAATTGGTAGTGTTAACCCCAAAAGATGGATAGTATGAAAGACCAATGGTATGATGACCGGTGAACGGAATGACCCAACCCAACTCAATAATGGAGATGAAGTGAAAGTGTCATGTTCAAGAGCGACTTGCTACCATAAATTCTTCAAGTTTTGTTCCCTTCTTCCCTAGTCATTGCTAAAAAGGACCTCTTTATTTTTGTCAAGCTTGAGGAAAATAACATATGATTGATCTATAATTCACCCTTCGGGCAAACCTGACACTATTTAATGTTTTAATGAGTCTAGCAACAGTGAAACTTAGTCTTGTCTAGATGGACAAGTTTGTTGCTATTGTTTTAACGAGTTTAACGACAAGGATAACTCGGTCCTTTTCATGTTTAGAGAGTTTGAAAAGGGACAAAAAGAAAACTCCATAAGTTCATTTTCATAAAGTAATCCCTCAAGTCTGAAAAAGGATAAAATAATATAGGAGGGATGACATTTCCAATACTTTAACGAGCTGGAAAAGACAAGCGCTCCACAATCTTTTCATATTTAATGAGTCTAAAAAGTGTTTAAAGAGGACTCTATACTTTTATTTTGATTTTTGAATCAAAACTTGAAAAGAAGACAAAAAGTTTGCTTGGTGGTCAAAGATATTCAATTCATTGTTTAGCACATCAGATTCTTTTATCAGTCCTTCAACGTACTCAAAACTCCATCAAATTGATTAGAAATACATATATATGGTTAAAAAATGAACTAAAACTAACATTTCACTTTGAAGTACATGAATAGTAAACATAAAAAGTAGTTTCAACATTTCATTTTCATCATTTCATTTCAAATTTAGGATTTGGAGCTCTGAAGCGGCTTTCCCCCTCAAATTTCACCAGTTGATTTCAGGAGATCCTGTAGACCATTCTCTATGCTGTCAGGACTAGGTAGGAGCCATCCTTGAGCTCTTCATTTTCATTCCATCTTTTCTTGATTCTCAACAAGTTTTTTCACTTTTCTGGGCCCCTAGGATTTAAAGATTTCGTTCCTCAATCATCACAGCTAGCTAGTATCGAAAGGTGTGATGCATACTGAGTTTCCCATAGGCCAGTCAGTATGCATCTCACCTTACTCAAAGGCAGGGTGCGATGGGCGCAAAAAGGCAATTTTATATAGTGTTTTTCATCAAATTTTTACCTGTTTTTGCTCAAAATTGGATCCTAACTCATCTATTGTTTGGAATTCAGATATTTGTTGGATCAAGATGGTTGTCACATGGCATGAAAGATAACATGAAGATGAGGATATGATTGCTTTACATGACCAGGGCAAGTGGATGCATTAAGAAACTGTGGCTTACTGAAGTTTTTCCGCATATCCAACATGAGGCAACATATTAGTTTGTTGCAGTATCTTCTCAATGCTTGGGATCCTATTGACCAGGTATTCCAGATAAGAGGTAAATCTATTCTTTTTACGATCGAGGATATTTATTTTCTGAGATGTTTGTCGAGGCGTGATGCCCCTCTTTCACTATTAGGATTTGCTCGAGGGGGCAAATCCGTGAAAGATTACATTCGTCAGTTTTGCATGGATCGATCTCAACCCAGTAGAGATGGTAAGATTAATATCCATGATATTACTGATCGAATTTTGAGGACCATCCCATTTACCTTCACTAGATTGGCTGGCAACGCGGCCTTACATTTAGCGAATAGATCTTATATGCAGTATGTCCTGGAATGCCTAGAACCGAAGGTGTTCAATTGGTGTGAGGTGATACTTGGTGTCATAAAAGAAAAATGTCCAAAGTAAAGAATGGAAGAACTAAGAACTTTGATTATGGATCCATATTGACTACTTTTGATTTTGAAACAATTTCACTGATGCAACCTCAAAACATTTCACTAGGATTGCCAGCACCAAGGGAACCACACATGGAGAGATGGGTGGACCTTATGGCTAGACATGCTGGCCAGTCACATATCTCCTTCTCATATGTCTTTTTCGAGTGGTTCAACCACCAAGAGATGGTGTTTGCAGAGTATCCATATGTCAGGATGGATTTCTGAGGCGATCTGGATTTGTCATTACCGGTTGGTGAGCAGTGGAATGCTACAGGTAAAATGATTCGACCACATCTTTGTTTTTTGAGTTTTATCATGTTTTTGTGTTTTTGATGTTACCAAGACTAAACAAACTCATATGTGTGTGAAAATATTGGATCAATGCGACCAGTGGCATGCCCACAGGAAGCAGAGGACACTCCAGCAGGAGAGGCTGTATGGAGGGTCGTCCTTCGGGATCTGGACATATCAGAGACCCTGGCATTGTGCTATACAAATTCCTATTTGATGTTTGATGTGGGATCTTGTTTCTTACTTTTCTCATGATTCCTACTTGATGTGATGCAAAATCATTTGTGGGATGTACTTGTTGTCATGATTTGTCATGTTTTATTTGAGATCCCTCTGTCGTTATGTTGATGGGATACTCATGTGTCGCCATGTATGATTGCATTGATATCCCTTTTATGCCATGTTGGTGGGATGTTCATTATCATCATGCATGAGTTTATGTCATACTGATAGGAGTCCCTTTTGATTGAGGGTTCCTATTGTAGAACATCTCTTGGAGTCACCCCTACGTGAGGGAATTTTCCTTGTATGATAGCGACATCACCTCTTATGTAAATCATCACTATTGACAACACTTAATGTAGTGGCCTACACCTTCTTGACACCGGTGCTAGGAGACATAGTCCCTCCTAGACAAACTCCATTATCAACATCTTGAGCTTTATGTTAATGATGATTGTCATGTTCCTTCTTCTTTACAACATGCATATGTGTTAAATTATGCTATTTTTAATCACATCATGAAATTGAAAGATCTTGGTGAAATCCGGGAGTTGAGTCAACTCATATCAGTTACACCAACCCTTATAGAAGCCAAATAAAAGGTCACTATACCACTAATCCTGCTAGTGAGGTCACAAGGAGAAGCCCTCAAGTCAAGTGAAGAAGGAAGTCATCATCAAGATCCATGAATCAACCCACACATGTGAACTTGTAGAAGTTTCAGGCAACCAAGAACTACAAATTCTGTGGAGGAAGGCTAAAATTTCAAAATTTCAAAATAACCAAAATTTGCAGTGCTAGAACTTAGTTTGACTAGTGTTGACTGGGTCAAGAAGAAGAAGCAATGAAGAAGGTTCTTATGTCTTGGTCTTGGAGACTTTGATAGGTAAGGGTCTTGGTCTTGGAATTAATCACTTGAATATTGTATAAGAAGAATAATTTGTTTAGGTTTTCCTCTCAAGTTGGAGAGGTTTTGGCCTTGGATGATCACCTACATTTTATGTCTCTTGTCTCATTATTGTTTATGGTTTGGTAGTCGTTTGATGAAGAAGAACACTATAATAATCTATGTCAAAGAAGAATATAATCTAAAGAAGTAAAAAGTATTCACAAACACTTATCATTGTGAGAGAAATTACCTCATGGCAATGCAATATCAACATCATCAATAACACATCGAACAATTATTAATTAGTTAAATATTAAATTAAAACTATGCCTATGCTTGCTTAGATGTTGCTTGTGCCTCTTTAGATGGAACTGAAGATAGATCCTAAACAACTAAGAGAAGTAGGTTGAAACACACCCATCCCCCTAACCCCCTGAGAAGAGCCCTTGGACCAAGAAGGTACCCTCATTTCAACATAGTCCATGCTTATCATAAGGGACTCCAAGATAAAAGAATCCTAGCGCTACCTCTATGATGAAGGGGAACTTGTTTCTTGAAGGCATTCTTTCAGGTCTAGGATAGAGCATGAAGGAGGAGCGACAGAGTAAGTATTATAGGAGAAAGAGCTAATAAAACGAATACCCTTTGAGAATCATGCTATCATTAATATGAAAAAGAGAAACATAACATTTTAGGATGGAGAAAATAGAGTGATTGCACCTTTGCACCGTACATAAAGTTTAACTCGATTATCAAGCACTTGGAGGATCAAATACTTGAAGATGCAAACCTCTTTTTTTAATGCAAAATTTGAGGAAAAGTTTGAACCTCAAGAGATTTGGTCACTCTCGGAGCTTGATAAATCCGAAGTTAAAATAATCTAGTTTGATTATATATATATTATATATATATATATATATATATTATATATTATATTATATATATATATATATATATATATATATAATTTCATTTTAATTTTTATTATTTTTATTTAAGACAATTAAATATTATAATTAATATAATAATATATAACAATAACATTACAATATCTCTCCATACGAAACTAAATACCTATAAATATAATAATAAAAAATATAATTGATATTTATTAAAACTTTTTAATAATTAAGTTCGAAAAATAAAACCTTGCTCCACATTAAGATAAACAAAAATACTCATATGCTTTCCCTCACATTTCTTTCCCTCCTTACCCAAAAAGAAGAATTCATATATGATTGAGACCAGGGGTTAAATTTGACGCCCGTATGCCCGTATTTTGCATTTTTACCCGTAAAATACGTTTTAATCTAAAACCTCCACATCATGCTCAACTTGCCATTCATTTTCAAAAACGTCATATTGACGGGCATGTTAAAAAATTAAAAGTTTAAAAAAAAAAAATTATAATTTTTTTTTTTATATATTTAATATGGTGTGAAGAGTGTAACGTTATAAATTTATAATCTCCACAAGCTCCAAAGTCCAAACTCCGGCCAGGGCAACTTGCAGTCGTACTCACTCCATTGAATTCACAAAAATAGGGATGATTTTAGGGGCGAATGTTCGCCATTTGGCGAAATTAAGGGGTTTTAAATTTTTAGTGGGCGAATATTTTGTATCATAGTACATTTTTACAAATCACCTCAAATAGCCCACCTTATTTTAAGGGAGAGGGTAAAAAAGGTAAATTTAGCCCTTGAAATTAGGAGTTACAACTTTCTATTCGCCCATTTTCAGAATATGTTTTATTTAAGTGAATACTATGGGCCAAAGGGCCAAATACTATATTTATAAAAGAGGTATGGTAAATTAATAAAAATATAAATAAATGAGAGGTATGGTAAATAAATAAAGCATTTTTATATTTACTCCATAAGTCACCTTATATACATGCAAGGGTGTAAACAAATAAAAATATAAGTAAAGTGGAGGTATGGTAAATAAATAAAACGTCTTTTATACTTACTCAAAAGGTATGGTAAATAAATAAAAATATAAATAAACTAGACGTATGGTAAATAAATAAAACCTCTTTTTATATTTAGTCCATAACCCTCATTTTATTTATGAAGGCTCAAGAAACAAGTTTTATTTAAGTGAATCCTATGGGCCAAATACCATATTTGTAAAAATGGTATGGT
>APFE031186055.1:38397-93970 GCA_000404065.3 Pinus taeda
TTCATTGTGCTTTTTCTCATTTCTTCTTGCTGCATCAAGATAACTTTTTGAGGTGGATGCTTGAGAAGTTTCTCCATTATAGCCCAGCCTGTCTTGTTTAGAGGAGACCGCTGCACATTGATAATCTCATCCAAAGTTTCAGATCCTTTGACAAACTTAAGATTAATAGCTTTTGTTTTCTCAATCTCTTTTCTAAGACCAACAATTTCACCTTCTAATATTTCAAGATGTCTTTCCTTTTCATCAATTTGAAATTGTAGAGTATCAATGATCATATTCTTCTCTTCTATACATCTCTTAAGTTTAGTAATTTCTTCATGAAAGTAATCCACATTTATAGCATCCATATAATCATCATCTTCAAATGCCATTAACAATTTATATTCATTACCTCGTTCATCTTCATCACTGTTTGATAGACCATCACTATCTTCATGAGTGTAGTAGCTTTTCTTACTTGCACTCTGTTTCTTGTTCCATCTAGCAGGTTCCTTTCCTTTATCCTTATAAGGACATTTTGCAGCATAATGACCTACTCTCCCACAAGCAAAGCATTTAAAAGGCAACTTACCTCTGAACTTTCCAGAACCCCGTTGAAGATTTCTGACAAAGTTTGATTCTTCTTCCTCTTCTTCTGGGACGTGGCTTGCTTCATAATAATCTCCTTTGCCTGATGCCTTGAAAGCAGCTTCTCTTTTATCTGATGGACCTCCCTTTCTCATTTCATAAGCAGTTAGAATTCCATGTAGCTGAGACATAGTAAGAATTCGTAGATTTTCTTTTTCTTCTATTGCAGATACTTTAGATTCAAACTTGGGGGACAATGATCTTAGAACCTTTTCAACCACAATGGCCTCTTTTATTTCTTCCCCCAAATTTTTCATACAATTAACAACTTCATCTACCCGAAGAAAATAGTTAGCCACACTTTCATCATTATACATCTTGAGAGTCTCATACTGAATCCTGAGAGTTTGAAGTTTGGCACGTTTTACCTGTTCATCTCCTTCATAGCTTGTGACAATTTTTTCCCATATCTCTTTTGCGGATTTATAGTGCATTACCTTCATGAATTCAGTTTGAGATATACATCCTAATAGGGTACTGACTGCTTTTGCATTTGTTTCATACTTCTTTTTCTTGTCTGCATTTGTAGGAGTAGTTGAAGGAAAAGCATATCCTGTTTCTACAATATTCCAAACTTCTGTACCAAGAGATTGAAGATAGGCAGTAACTCTTACCTTCCAATAATTGAAGTTTGTCCCATCAAAAACCGGTGGCCTGATAGATGCTTCCTTCTCGTAGTTGCTCATAATAAAGAATCTTCCTTCAAGCGATCAAGCTTCTTTAGAAGGACCTGCTCTGATACCAATTGTTGAAAATAATATTGAGAGGGGGGTGAATCAGTATTATCAGGATAATTATTCCTTTTCAAAACAACTGATATACGCTACTTCAATTTAATAAACCTGCGTATGTACGCAGTTATGCAGAAGAAAACCCTCGTATACAGAACATGCTTTTATTTTACTTAATCTTTCTTATGATGATTGTTAGTCAGTGATGTAGAATCCTAATAACAATATCCAGAGACAGTAAAACAGAGCAGAAAGACAATCAGACACAAGAACACAAGATATAAGGTGGAAACCCAATGTGGGTGAAAACCACCTACTGCAATTTGTCTCTATCATCCTTTTAAATTAGAAACCTTCTTTTACAATGTACTGGTGTAGTCCTTTTACCAGTACGCAGGCTGCAACCTGCAGAGAGCTACTACTCTCTCTCGTTCTCCAGTTTCTCCTGGAAGGGAGTAACAACCCCCTTTAGCTTTTGTACTAGCCAAGATACTAGTATGTAGGTGTTGGCCTACAGAAGGCTACAACCTTCTCTTTCTTCCAATGACCACTTTTCATCAATTTTCAAACTGGATCCACAATCATCAAGAATCAACCAATCTCCTTTCCACCAACTAGATCTGAAACAAGTAGATACTCCTCTGACAGCTGTACACAGAAAACTGTACCAGAAACCATATAGCAGAAACAGAACCCAAAACCCAGCAGCAATAAGCAGAAACAGCCAGATCACAACTTAAAGCATATACACAATTTTAACAGTCTGCAACTTGCGTGTATACGCCTCTGCGTATGGAACAACCCGCGTATACGCGCCTTCACTTCACCTAAACAGCGTGTATACGCGCCTTCGCTTCACTGAACCTGCGTACAGATCTATAAAGAACAATACACTCTTCCAGATATTCAATCACTAAATAACCCAGCTTATCAGACTTATAGATCAGACGAGCGCCACATCAAGCAGATCAAAATCATACAGAGATACTATCATTAAGCTTAAAGATTATGACCCATGAAAAGACCTTGTCCTTCCTTTTGTGCTAAAGTACCTCCTTCCTTCAGATCCATATTTGCATCACCATCCAATATACCAGCTCTAACACTTTTCAGATCTTCAATAATAATCCAGACGATGATTTGTCACAAGATCTCCTTCCTCTTTTATAGCCCTAGGCCTTCCCCAATACCATGGTCCAAAACCATAACATTTCAATACCATGAACTCAAAAACTGTGGATCGGCACAATTGACGAGACGCCATGGTCCAAAATAAAGGTTCAAGTTCCAAGATCTAACTGCCATGGACAAAAGAATGATCACCAATATATACGCGCTTTTGTAAAGTATAACCCGCGTGTATACGCGTCTTTGTCTAGATGAACCTACGTATGTGACTTTTTCTACTTTCTGAGTGCCTGAACTGAGATCTGTTACCAGAGAGGGTTGCCATCAAGGACAACACCTGTGCCATAGCTCCAAACCTGTGCCATAATGCCAATAGTTAACTTGCAAAGTGTTTTGTTGCCTGTTCTTTGATCATAAAGTTTCAGTCTTAATTGGATAACTTTTGAAAAGTCATTTTCGTTTTTGATTTTGAAGAAAAATTCTTGAAAACTTGGTTTTTTCTTTCCTTAGCCTTGTTTTGATTTAGTTTCCTTTTTGCGAGTGAAAGTGCATTTTTGTTTGTCTTGAAATTTGCTTTTAGTGTTTGGACGAAAATGAGCATTAGCAACTTATATTCTATATAAACATCTTAAGTGGCTAATTAGAATTGATAAACAAGTTACTTTCATTCTTTGATTTAGAGTAGTCTTAAGTTTGCATTAGCATGTACTCATTGCATTAGGATAAATTTGTGCATCTTTTAGGGCATCCATAGTTTTGTTAATTTTTGTGAGTGTGAAACTTGAGTAAAAGAAAAAAAAAAGAAAAAATTTATTGCTTTCTTAGAAGTTCCTCAGAACCTAGTAGACATTTCTTTCATCAAAGAACGAAATGAGTGCATTTGCATATAGTTTGGTTTTTATTAATTTCTTTTGCGTCAAAACACCATCATTTTCATCTCTGCTTATCCCTTGACTGAAGACAGACCATTTAAAAAAAAGCGCTAATTAAAATACACTAAAACTTTTTATAATTGTCGATTTAGACACACCAACAAGTTTTAGGATATTTTAGGGCCTTGGATTAGGCGTGTGGAGAGAAAACCCTCCAAGGACATTTAAACTGTCAAACATAGGAGTCTGAATAGTGAGTGTAAATCTAAGAGCATGAGGGTTTTTGAAGATAAGGAAGAGAGATACCCCCTCTCCTACTTATCGAATCTTACCTCAAGATTGTTTCGCCTAGATTCTGACATGAGTTGGTAACCTTTGTTGCTTCTCCTAGGGATCTACATAGGTGGCTGCAAAGGGGAATCTAGTGGCACCTAAGGTTGACGTTGTATCATTCTCAACGGTACTATTGGAGGGCACCCTTACGAAGCTTCGGGGCTTGCACCAATGCAAGTTGTTGTTAGGAGGTTAGCATAACTTCCTCTGATACCTTCGCTGGTAGGCCTGGGCTGTTGTTATCCCAGACTATCTTCGTAAGGCTCCTACTTCACTTTCTTGTATTTTGGTTTAGGGACTTTATAGTTGAGTGCTCTTTGCTCTTTATATATAGTTGGCTTTAGGTATTTTTGTCTAGTCATGTTTTGACTTTGTGTTCTGAGTGACTGGCTTACCACTCTGCCAATCTTGAAAGGCTTTTGGTCATTCTTTCAAAATTTGTGGAGTTTCCTCCTCAAGGGAAAAGGTTTTTATTATGTGTTTATATTCCTTGAAAAGTCATTTCTACATTCCTGTAAGGGAAGGGTCTGCAAATCAGTTAGATATGGCCAATATTCCTGTGGAAACCAACCAAGGTACCCTCGCAAAAGGAGATCCTTATGCTTTTCCTTTATTTGGAAATGTTGGTACTCCCTTGATGGCAAATTTAAATATTCCTGGATTGAATGTTGGACTACCCATTTGGCTGTGGTCCACTCTAAATATTCCAAATTCTCTTGGAGCTTCTTAGTTGAATGCTTTATTTTAGGGGCATCACATGGGTGCTAATTGTTCATCTTCGTTCAAACAGAAATCTGGGATTCGTTTTTCTCCTCCTTCTTGTAATAAGAAATATAAAAAGAGGAGAAAGAGGAAGTCAAAGAAGAAGAATAATTCTATCCATTCATCATCAACCTCTAGTAGTCATGTTGAAGATGAGCCTTCCGCCACTGCGAGTCATGCTAGGGGAATAAGTCTAGTCACTGCAAATCATACTAGCACTTCATCATCAACCTATGCTAGTCATGCTAGAGATAAGCCTTCATCCACTACAAGTGATGCTAGGGGCATGAGTCTAGTCACTGCAAGTCATACTAGCACTTCATCATCAACCTTTGCTAGTCATGTTCAAGATGAGTCTTTAGCCACTGCAAGGCATAATAGAGGCATAAATCTAGTCACTGCAAGTCATACTAGTAAAGAGTTAGGATCATCTACAAGTCATGTCCAGGACTCTCCATAAACCACTGCTAGTCATGTTGGTGAAATGGAGGTTGATAAGGAACGTGGACGTAGAATTTTTAAAACTAAGTTCCCTTGTAAGATATGCAAGGGAGACCATCTTACTCATTTATGCCTTGGTATTCCAGAGGTACAAAGCATATGATCCGAGTCTAAAAGTACTTCTACCCCTAGATCTGATATGGTTTCTCATCAATCCCATCAACCATTGGTTGATAATGTGGTCAGGCCAGTGCAATCACTAGTGGATTACACTCCTCTTTTGGGGGGTGAAGTGCCTAACAAAAGAGTCTACTTGATTTCTGGTACAGAGTCTTCTAGTATAGGGGGCATTCTGGTTTCTTTGAATGTTCCTCCTCCAAGTTCTAGGAGTGTTTCCTTTGATTGGGATAGTCTTGTCAAGCCTCGTCTTCCTTCCACTGCACCTTTCCAAATAAAGGTAAGAGTTAATTCCACAAACATTTATTGATGTATGGTGGATGAAGGATCCTCTTCAAGTATTATATCCTCTTTGACTTGGAAATATTTGGGTTACCCAAAGTTGTTGAGAGCTCACAGTTAGTTGTTAGCCTATGATAGAAGACCCGGTGAATCTATGGGTGTTCTTCCTCAATTGCCTATTACTTTAGGTGGGAAGACTGTCTTAATCGATATGATGGTGGTTGATAGCCCTTTGGACTTTAATATGCTACTTGGCCATGATTATGTCTATGCTATGAATGTTGTGGTGTCTTCACCATTTCGAGTAATGTTCTTTCCTCATAACGAGAATATTGTCACTATTGATCAACTTGCATATGATAATTACCACCATAATTTGACTTTACTGCATAATACCCCTTGGTTTGTTCCAAGTGTTCAAGTAGACTCTACCCTGCCACAGGTCAATTATGTGGTAGTGAATCCTCAATGTTCAATCACTTCTGAGAAGGATCCTTTGACCTATTGTTCTTCTTCTTGGGACTTGGTCCTGGCAGTTGAATGAGATATTCTTCCTATATGGACATGGCACTCCTTAATTCCCTCTTTTGATCCTTGTAGTTCTCATGATTTCTCATAACTTGTTTTTCCTTCATAGGAGGAACTCTTTGAAGCCATGAGTTTTGACTACCAAAGGAGTCCTTGGCCTGAGCCCTATAAGGGGTTTGTCCAGATGAACTATTATGCGTAAGCCACAAGGTTGTGTGGTTCCCTGTACCATATTGTATATATGAGGTACGCATTTTCAAGTTTTGTATTCTATAACACAAGATTTTATATGAAGTTTATATGTGGGATGTATTAATTTCTTCTCTAGTGTTCCTATTTATGTATACAGAACTTGGAAGATTTCTCCTTTGGAAATTTTTATGGTTGGTCTATTCTGACAGGTATTGGTTCTCGAAACTGGCATATAGGTTAGGTTTTTCAGCCCGCATTGTGTACTTATCAATTTCCTTTCCCATTTGGCCTTAGGATCGACCCCACCAAGTTATGGTGCAGAGCCTTCTCATTGCTTAGAAGTATCATCACTTGTGTGGTAGAGCCTACCTTATCATGGGTGCCCTAGTTAGTACTTTGTTGCCACTTGGAATTCATGCTAATTTTTTGACCCTAGGCTTGGGAGTCCTCTTTAGTCCCACCATGACTTATGCACTGAAGACTCATTCTTCTTTGCTTCTTCGCTTCATTTGGGCCATATACCCTAGAGGCTCCTTCATGTTGAGTTGTACTACTGCATTGCATTTTTACCATTTGCACCTTTTGGCCTTGAGCCGGCTTCACTTGGACTCATGTTTAAGCCAACTTTTGACCATGATGACTACAAAATCAAACTTGCATCCCCATGACATCTACAACTTGACACACCTTGACCCATGGAAGGAACACACCTTTGAGTGTCTTTGACCAATTTTCACCTCCCAGCATTGAGCATAGGATTGCTCCAATCCCAGGAACTAGATCATCTATTTCACCAACACTCGTTCTTTCCACTGTACTATAGCATTATTTTATTCTTTTTCCAACTTAAAGAAAAAGACAAAAAAAGTTATATTTTCCAAAAAGAGCGGGAAAGGAACAATATTTCACTTATTGTTGGCAGCTAGAGTCAGTTGTGTCGCTCTTGAACAAAGCACTCAAAACAAAGTCTCCTCCGTTTGGGTGGGATTTAGTTTGACTTATGTACACCTTAACCTTGTTATTGAGTCAGTTCTCCCCTGATTGGTTATCTCTTCCAATCATATGGAGGGTTCATTCATGCCTCCTGCATGAAAAAATTATACAAAGTCATCATATGCTACCACATAGTCAAATTGAGTCATGATTTTGTTCAAGGGAAGTCAGCCTAAGTCGGCCTCTCTGCAGTGTATCTTGACTCACTTTCCAGTTGGCCATCCCCGGTTGTCAGTGCCTTGTCTATCATCACATCAGTTATATTGGTCCTTTACTCGTGTCGGTTTGAGAAGGTCTCCATTGACTTCTTGTTGGTGGGTCTTGTCCTTATCGACGATGACATCGTGCTCTGAGGACAGGCCTAGAGCCACACCCTGGCCCTATTTTCATTATTGATAGGTCATTTTGTGCTCAACATTGATCAATATCATGGGTCTTTGATTGAGTGGTTTCCATTGTGTTCGACATCAGCTTACACTATCACACATTAGGATTTGTGCAGTACCTTGGTTTCCATTTGACCCTATTGGCGGATACCTCGCCTCTGTGTCAGCTTTCATTATTGGTTGGTTCAGAGGGTTTCTGTTGTGCGCTAGCCACATCTTGTCTACACCAGAAAAATGCTTCGGTCGGGTTACTACATCTTTTTTCATCTGATTCCTTCCACATTACTGGCCTACGGGTTCCACTCATGCTAGATTGATGAAGGATGCCTTAATGCCTTCCTTCTAGTGGATATTTCCCTATTGACTATGACTCATTTCTCTGGGGCAAACATTTAGAGTCCATTTGGTAGTACCTTGGAGTTTGCAGTCATTAATGGCAGATCCTTCGCTTTCATCAATGGGAAACCATCATTGTCTCCTAATTGACAGATTCTTACAGGTGTTCGACTCTAGCTCATCTATTCACACTTGTTAGTTCATACTGGGTACCTTGACTCTCATTATCATTATCAGTGACTAGTCTTGCATTTATTAATGCTATACATTAATGACCGGTAATCAAACGATTTCTCACATGGTCGACTTCAGATCATTTATTTCCATGGTGTAGAAATGTACCACAACAATCAGTGAAGACCTCAAGTTGCATCAACATTCATTGGTTCACTTGACAGTTATTCCTATTGCTGCTAGTTGGTACCACTCCACCTTATATGTTGCAGTTATTCATGGCGACATTCTATATGTTCGCACCTGAGTTTGCAGTGTAGTACCATCTTACTCCACCATGTTCATTTGGTACTTTTGGGATAAGTCTTTGATATCAGTGATACGCTTCATCCTTCAGCATGATTGACATTCTTATATGTGATATTTAGATATGTACTTGTTCAATCGTGATCAGATGATCCATTATGTATTTTCTAGTATTATATACTTGTATACTTAGTGGATCCGCTTGTACTTGATATACATAAATGCTTTACTTTCTCTGAGCATGAGTATGCCTGCCTCAAATAGTGTTTCTTTCTAATCTCCTTTTGTGGCTTAGCAGGCTGAACTCTGGTGAAGTCCTTCTCAGCTTTTGACATGCTTCCTTTCCATGCACTTAGTTAATACATTTTGGCCATCACGTACCCCTTCTGACCTCATATATTAGGGGGCATATGTTATAGCTCCAAATCTCACTCTTGATGTTTGTGTTGCTACACTCATGGCCTAGGGCAACCCCTCCTTCCAGACCTGGTCCAAATACTTAAAAAACAATGTTTTACTCCCTATACGCGACATTGTCCTGAGCTAAACGCGTGTGTATGTGGGTCTGTGTATACCCAACCCACGTATATGTCTTAAAACACTTTAAAAAATTAAATCTCCTTAATTTTAGGTGGAGATCACGGGTTTTACCCGTTGATTACCTATTAGTGCCCGTGGCCCAACTGTTCCAAATGAATTCCCAAATAAAAAACTACTTTGGGAGAAGTATAAAAAGGCTTCAATGGGAAGGCCTAAGGAGGAGAGAAGAGAGAGAAACATCACTCTGCTGAGATTATCCCTGACCAGGTCTGAAGATCCTTGTGCTTCTAGCACTTCCCCCATTACAGGAAATGCTTGTTTCCTTGAGTTATGATGTCTTTCCATTAGTTGAGATATCTTGGAGTGAGTCATGGAAGGAGTTTGTTAAAGGCTTGAGATCGGATGAATCCGGAGGATGATTCCACTTGGAGCCTGTGAGAGGAAGACTCAGGTGAAATCATTGTTTTTTGTACTTTAGTTAACTATAATAAAAGCAATACTTGTCATCTTCCTGATATTAATCTTCTTCATGCTTATGATATCAATGTTATGATTTACATATGAATGGTTGTTTCTATTGTATAACTAACCACTTTTCAATATGCTATGAAGTTTATTTTCTTATGATGCTTGGTCCATATACTGCTATGCTTTCTTGAATTGATTGTTTTGCAGGTTGAAGGATCGAGAGGAACTCCAAGAGGGTTTGGACCCTGGTTGGATCTTCCCAAACGAAGGACCCCCAAGTGCACCTCTCTTCATGTAGTTTGTTTATATTAGTATCATGGTTGTGTGGAATGCTTGTTTTTCTTTATAGATAACCCCAGATCTACTAGGGTATCAACCCAAGACCCTACGGGACTTTGTCCCTAACATATAATGAACATGATGATCCCCAATGAAAAAATCTCCATGTGCTTGATTGGAATTTGGCTTCCAATATTTTCTAATGGCCCAGGCAATATATATGCACATAGTCCTCGATAGAGAGGCTACCTCGTGATCAGCCCATAGAATGTACTACCTCTTCCCTCTGGGAAAGGCCTATGATGAAATAGATATCTTCAATCTCTATCTTTAGTGGCATTTGATCAATCATGAATGAGTCATCCTGGATGCTCCAGTAGTGAATGAGCATTTCGAGCAAGTGAGTGTTTGCCTTCATATTTGGAATTTTGAAGAACTTTAGCAAACGACATCCTCTTAACGCATCCAAGGCCTGTGGATCGTTCCTAACCTCATCATCCACTGTGACATGCTCTCTTTCCCTCCAAGTGACTAGCATCATGAAGAAAAAACAAGTTTGGACCTTTATTTTTTGTTTCGAAGTTTTAACGGCATATACACGGGTTTGTTTCATACATAGTCACGTCTAGGGTCTACGTATATGGAGGTTGCATATAGCCAACCTGCGTATATGCCATGAAATTTTTTTTGACATAAATTCAATAGTGAAACTTGATAATGGATTGTAGATTTTTGTGGTTAGGTTTTTTAGAATCTGAACTCGGATATTCCACAGTTTTCATCTTTGCTTTTGTCAACGTTTCGAGTCTAGACCAAGACTCATCATCAAGACTTGAAACTTGAATTAAAATTTTGAAAACCAATCACAAATGAATGGAAGATAAGTTTAACGTTACCTGGTGATTTTGGGAATATTTGAATGGTCGAATTCGACGAATGGCAAAGCTTACTTATTTTTCTCCACTCCTTGTGCTCTAAACTCAAACGGTAACAATGGTGAGTCAAAAAACTATTTTATAAGCTTTGAAAATGTCAAATTTTTTCAAAACTTGATTTTGTTTTGTCTCATGTAACTTTTAACTTGGGAGCTTGGAATGTCAAGAATGGTTTGTTTTTCAAGACATTTTGGATGCTTTTTCGATAGTCTCGAGACGGTTCCATGGCTACAAACCTGTCATGGCAGGTATCATTTTCTCACTAGAATATAGGTTAGGGAAGCCATTTTTCCATTGCATTGTGCATACTAGCCTCCATTTATCGATACACTTTCCATAGGGTCGATCCCGTTGTGCTATGGTTCATAAACCATCTTCACTTGCCGCTTTTTTTAACCATGGCACAATGGTAGAGCCATCCTTTTCATGGGCATCGTAGTTAGCACATCACTAACATTTGTTGCCCATGCTACTTCAATTTGATTAGGCTCGGGAGTCCTCTGTAGTCCCACCATGACTTATGCAGTGAAGACTCATTCTTCTTTGCTTCTTCGCTTCGTTTTGGCCTTATACCCTAGAGGCTCCTTCGTGTTGAGTTGTACTACTGCATTACATTTTGACCATTTGCACCTTTTTGTCTTGAGCTGACTTCACTTGGACTCTTGTTTAAGCCACTTTTTGACCATGTCATCTGGAAAATCAAACTTGCAATCCCTTAGCTTCTGCAACTCAACACCTTATAGCCTGTGGAAGGAACATACCTTTGAGTGTCTTCGACCAGTTTTCGTCTCCCTGCATTGAGCATAGGATTGTTCCAATCCCAGGAACTAGATCATTTGTTTTATCAGCACTCATTCCTTCCACTGTACTATAGCATTCTTTTATTCTTTTTCTAACTTAAAGAAAAAACAAAAAAGTATGTATTCCAAAATAGAGTGTAACGGGACAATATTTCCATTTATTATTGGTAGCTAGAGTCAGTTGTGTCACCCTTGAACAAAGCACTCAAAAAAAAGTCTCCTCCACTTGGGTGGGATTTAGTTTGACTTAGGTACACCTTAAACTTGTTATTGAGTCAGTTCTCCTTCGATTGGTTATCTCTTCCAATCATATGGAGACTTCATTCGTGCCTCCTGCATGACGAACTTATACAGAGTCATCATATGCTACCACATAGTCATCATTGAGTTGTGCTTTTGTTCAAGGGAATTTATCCTAAGTCAGCCTCTCTACGGTGTCTCTTCACTCATTTTTCAGTCGACCATCCCTGGTTGTCAGTGTCTTGTCTATCATCACATCAGTTATATTAGTCATTTACTCATGCCAGTTTGAGAAGGTATCCATTGACTTCTTGCTGGTGGGTCTTGTCCTTATCAACGACGACATCTTGCTCTAAGGACAGGCCTAGAGCCACACCTTGGCCCTATTTTCATTATTGATAGGTCACCTTGTGCTCAGCATCGATGAGTATCATGGGTCTTTAACTGAGTGGTTTCCCTTTTGTTCAACATCATCTTACACATTGGGATTCGTGCAGTACCTTGGTTTCCATTTGACCCTATTGGCGGAAACCTCGCCTCTGTGTCAGCTTTCATTATTGGTTGGTTCAGAGGGTTTCTTTCATGCACTAGCCACATCTTGTGTATGTCAGAAACATGCTTCGGTCGAGTTACAACATCTTTTTTGTCCAATTCCTTCCACATTATTGGCTTACGGGTTACCCCCGTGCTAGATTGATGAAGGATGCCTTAACGCCTTCCTTCTAGTGGATATTTCCCCATGAACTACAACTCATTTCTCTAGGGCAAAGGTGTAGAGTCCATTTGGTAGTACCTTGGGGTTTCTAGTCATCAATGGTAGATCCCTCGCTATTAACAGTGGGAAAACATCATTGTCTCTTGATCGATAGATTCTTATAGGTGTTCGACTTCAGCTCATCTATTCACACTTGTTAGTTTGTACTGGGTACTTTAACTCCCATTATCATTATCGGTGAGTAGTCTCGCATTTGTTAATGGTATACATCAATGACCGGTAATCAAACAATTTCTCACATCGTCAACTTCAGATCATTTATTCCCATTGTGTAGAAATTTACCACGACGGTCAGTGAAGACCTCGGATTGCATCAACATTCATTGGTTCACTTGATAGTTTCTCCTGTTGTTGCTGGTTGATACCACTCCACCTTATATGTTGTCATTCATGGTGACATTCTATATGTTGGCACCTGAATCTACAGTGTAGTACCATCTTATTCCATCATGTTCATTTGATACTTTTGGGATGAGTCTTTCATATCAGTGATTGGTTTCATCTTTTAGCATCATTGATATTCTTATATGTGATATTCAGACATGTACTTGTTCGCTCGTGATTAAATGACCCATTATGTATTTCCAGCCTTCTATACTTATATACTTAGTGGATCCACTTGTACTTGATATGTAGACATGCTTTACTTTATCTGAGCATGGGTATGCCCGCCGCAGACAGTGTTTCTTTCTGATCTCCTTTTGTGGCTTGGCAGGCTGAAATCTGGTGAAGTCCTTCTCAGTTTTTGCAGATTTCCTTTCCATATACTTAATACATTTCGGCCATCATGTACCCCTTTTGACCTCATATATTAGGGGGCATCTGTTATAGCTCTAAATCTCACTCTTCATATTTGTGATGCTGCACTTATGGCCTAGGGCAACCCCTCCTTCCAAACTTGGTCCAAATACTTAAAAAATAGTGTTTTATTCCCTATCCTTCACATTGCCCTGAACTAAAGACGTGTGTACGTGGGTCTGTGTATACCCAACCCACGTATATGTCTTAAAACATATACATTCCCATGGCCCAATTGTTCCCAATGAATTCCCAACTAAAAAACTACTTTGGGAGAAGCATAAAAAGGCTTCAATGGTAACGCCTAAGGGAGGAGAGAATAGAGAGAAAATTACTCTGCTAAGATTATCCCTGATCAAGTATGAAGATCCTTATGTTTCCAACACTTCCCCCATTACAGGAAACCCTTGTTTCCTTGAGCTTTGATGTTATTCACTAGTTGAGATATCTTTGTATGAGTCATGGAAGGAGCATTTTGAAGATTTGGGATTGCACAGACCTGGAGGATGGTTCCTCTTGGAGTTGGCGAGAGGAAGATTAAGGTGATATCATTCTTTGATTTGTTTTAGTTATCTGCAATAAAGAAACGTTTGGCTTGTTCCCAAAATCAATCTTCTTCATGCTTATGATGTTATTATTATGGTTTGCATATGAATAGTTATTTCAATTATATAACTAACTACCTTTCAATATGTTATGAAGTTGATTTATATATGATACTTGGTCCATATATTGCTATGATTCTTTGAATTGGTTGTTTTGTAGGTCTAAGGATCAAAAGGAACTCTAAGAGGGTTTTGACCCTAGCTAGATCTACCAGGATGAAGGACCCTAGGTGCACCTCTCTTTGCGTAGTTTTCTTATTTAAGTATCATGGCTATGTGGAATGCTTGTTATTTACTCTAGATAACCTCTGCTTTGCTAGGTTGTTGACCCAAAACCCTAGGGTACTTTGTCCCTCAAAAATAAAGGAATGGAATGAAATATAAATATGAACAAAAACACAAAGATACATCAAAATCATAACTTTGATTCCTTAATAACAAAGTACTGAAAAATTGTTACATGCAGAATGGAAATAGACTAGCTTAAGTGATGGTAGCTTATCTTTTAGAAGAGATGCAGCATCTACATGCCTTTGAATTATGTTACAATGAGGATCAAGGGCCTACTTATTATTGAAAAGCATAGGAAACCCTAGACATCCAAAACCCTAACCTGAGGAGATGGAACGAAAACAGTTTATGGGCCAGGTTGGGGTTAGTTGGATAGTCCACTTCATGGGGTTGTAACTTGGTTATATGATATTCATTTGTCACATACACTATCTTGTTAGAAATATATCTTCGAGTACTACAATATTGATGACAAGACCTTTGCTATGGCCATGGGCCTACTATAGACCTCAAAAAAATATTGTTTAGGGGGTCAAAACAGCTCTGGAAGTTCATGACCCATAAAACTAATAAAAATAATAAATTGTGTTATAATCAAGGAAACTGATGAAAGTAGCTCAAGCTATAGGTGGAATAGGAAGGTGGCCACCAATAGCCACCAATATCATCATATTTTGGGATAGGCATAATTTATAATCCGAGAATTCGGCATCGGCCTGACAATGGTGATTCATATGTGCAAGGCCAAATTTGTTTTCTCCAGATGTTGGAAATGTATTTGGGATCTAGGAAATCCATATATGAATTGTTTTGCACACATTTGAAGAGTTCTGAATAAGGCTAGGAATAGATTTTATTAAGCACAAATGAGAACCAATAAATCCGGGATCGATTGTTTGCATGTAGTGTATGCCCTTGTGGAGTCTATATGTCCATTGAAATGAATCTCTCTTGATGTAATGAAGAAATATAGAGGTATAGGGATGTCTCAACAATGGATAAATATGTGACATCTTAGATTGGCATGGAACCAAATATAACATTGAATCATTACATAACACAAATCGGACCCACAAGCCTACGTTAACATGGCAAGTTTCACTTGAACATAACAAAGACTATGTGGATGACAAGTAGGGGCTAGGGAGTAATGTGAGACTATTAGAGATGACCTAGTAGGGCCATGTGGATCTTGTTGATGTGGCACAGTATAATTGTTTAAACCTCGAATGGGAATATATTTAAATATGGGGGTCAAATTGAGGTAAAATTTATTACACTAGAAAGATATTGTCAAGCTAAATGTGTTCATAGAAATATTTTGGGTATCAACAAAGATTGAAAAATATGATTTTTGTAACCCCATATTCATTATAGACCTTGGAGGATGGGTTAAATCATAAAGTAACAACTCCTAGATCCTAGAGAAGTGGAAAGGGGTGGGAGGGGTGTTACAAATATTGGTAGTTTTCCTTTCTAGTTAACACCTTGCAACAAATTGATATGAGAGAATGCATTTTCGATAATGGTATATGAAGAAGTTTGAATAAGTGAAGAAAAACTACAATAATAATGGTGCACCCTTGATCATGAATGATAAAGTAACGAAAACAAATCCTTTGAAAATAAACAAAAATAAAATTTTCAATTTAATGAATATTTTAGCATTATAAGCTTCATTATAGTGTATAATGGTAGTACTATGTGACACTATTTCAATGTACAAATAAACTGCAACCTATAAACTATGCCTCTAATGGTGATTGATGAAAACTAAAAAGGAAATCAACAAGGAAAATTGAGTTAGTCGTGGGTAATTTCAATCATACAAAATTTATATTGATATGGAGCACACTACAATACAAGACTACTTTTAGCACATACAAAATGTTGTTGTGGAAATGTTGCAATGAAACATTGTTGTAGAAGAGGATATATAACCTTATAATGAGACCATCCCTAGCATATTTTGTCATGCTGCAAATCAATCTTATGAAAACAACTCCAATGGAAAGGTTTGTGGCCACAACACCAACAATATGATTTTTGAGCTTGACACATATGTTATGATCAATAAGAAGTGGCACAAATAAACTTTTAGTACCATCCATGATGAGGAATTAATCCTACATTGTATTGTTGGAAGAGAAAGGAGGAATAAGTGTTCATGGATGAGAGAGCTTGTAAGGGTTTCTTTCACACAAAAAATGGCATAGAGAAGGGCATTGCTTACCAAAGAATGGGCATATATTATCGAATGTAAACATGGAGGAAAAAGAACTCACAAAGATTCAACAAAGTATGGTTTATTTGATGTAGAGAATAAGGAAACAAGAGCACAATAGTACCTAGAGAAAGAAAATAAATGTTTGTGAGTGTTACAGCCATAGAATATATAGAGCACATATATGATAGGCTCAAGGGTACTCAAAACTAGAGCTCATAATGGCATAGGGTGTTTCTAGGAAATAATCATGGAGTTGGCAGTATTCCAATACCATACTAGAGAGAGGAATAATTGTACACTTGATTGCCTTCCATTAACTCGAAATGCTAATATATACAAATTTTTGTGACTTTTGGTTTCATGTTCAAAAGTTGGATAACTCTCCCTATTTTCATAACTCTTCATATTTCTCCTCTTTTTCAAATATTTACAATTTACCAATCTCTAGGGATTATCTATCTAACAAATTTAGAGTTTATTCCTTCACAATACCTACTAACAAAAAAGAAAACCAATTTGAACATAAATAAAATATCTTAGTATCTATCATAAATAAAATATTTTTAGAGCAACTTTGTGTTTATATATATATATATATATATATATATATATATATATATATATATATATATATATATATATAATTGAAATAAAAAAGTTTGTATTCAATATATAGGTTCTTTTTAACATCATAATATGAAGGACATGTATCATTCCTTGAGTTCTTAATGTGGTATTAACCCATGATTTAAAAAAAATAATAGTCTTGAATTTTAAAAAAATAAAATTATCATATATATATATATATATATTATATATATATATATATATATATATATATATATGGTCTAACTGTTTAATGTTTGTCCCTTTTCATGCATATTCTCCAACCAATTTTAACCATACTATGGAATGGATTTCTTAGGGTACATGTGTTTTTTAAAGAACTAAAGCCATTCATGCATTCAAATATTTATTTTAAAGAATACGAAATCATAATCTCACAAAAAATTATATCATTAGATTTTGATGAAAAAATAAAAAAACATCAAATGATTAGATTGCTTATACTTAAAACATTTCAAATATTTGTTACTCAATATGTGTGGTGGGTGGGCGAGGGGGTGTGTAATTCCTTCTGCGTTCAACATAGAGTCTACGTATACATACACACATATAAAAAAACTAACATAAATCCATATTAACACCAGATGTATCACATATAAATAGGGATCAAGTCTCCCGAGATGATATTTTTTTTAAAGCTTAAGTAAATGTATGGACCATGAAAGGTTTGATCCCTTTAAGTGCATAACCAACGTAGATCCACCTTAACTCTAGATATATCAACCACAAAGAGAGAAAAAACCTCTCGAGTTGCAAAATTATTTTTCGAATGCAAAACATGAAGAAAGGTTTGCACCTTGAGAGATTTGATTCCACTCGGCACTTAATAGACATAGAGTTAATATGGATCTAGTTTGGTTTAATTTCTATGAATAAAATGTAAATATAAATCATATAATTGTGATATTTAAATATATGATATCATTGGTAACTTGACTGAGTCAAGTTTAGCTGAACTACCCAAGAAAAACTTATGGTAATTTGACCAGGTCAAATGTGTTGCATAAATTACAATATCTCTTCCATACTACATTGGAGAGCAACTCTCGCCACAATAAATTTGAAGTTAAGATGGAGCTATATTAGCTTAATTGTATAAGCACTTGTCATAGAATTCTCTCTCTATTACTTAGGTGTAATAATTTTTTTAAAATTATAAGCAAATGTTTATAACATTAGGGGTTTGATCCCTCTTAATGCATAATAAATTTAAAGTTAAAATGGATTTGTATTAGTTAAACTATACTAGTTCTTTAATTTTTAGTATTTATTCACATAATAGTTTCATGAGATTAATAATTTAATTTATCTATTTGGTTAATACAAACATGTCATTGTATTTATCATAAGTTAAAATTGTGAACTATTTTCTTTTATTATGAATTATATTTATTATTTGGTTATACATTTTTTTTTTCCATTATAGGAGTATTGATTTTTCCAAGTGGAGAAACTATTTGGTTTCATATATGAAATTAAAGTTAGATGTTAATTGAAGGAACATTGTTATTAACTTTATTATATATCTAATAAACATATATTAATAACCCAAGATTTAAAAAAAAAAAATCTTGAATAATAATAATTAATATTAAAATTCCCCAGATGGGGTGACTTCAAGACTTGGTGGGGGAGGGTTATTATCACCCCACTTGGCCAATGGGCCAAGGGATGTGGAACTTCACCCTTGACAAGTGTAATTGTAGCTTGTGTGACATTAATCCCACACTCACTTGGGAAGATGAGAGGAGATTGTGGTGAAATAATCAATGACATAAAGTGTGTGATAAGGGTGGCCATAATATGATGTGTGGTGTTGTTAAAACACATGTTCTTCTATGCAACTTAGAAATAGGGAGGATAAATTTGGGTCACAGTGAGACACCCACAAACTAACACATGGAATGAGGATGTGAGGAGTTGGGGTGAGATTGGACATGATAAAATTAATATAGTTGAGGATTTATCAACATTATAGTTTTCCAAATAGTGGGAGGAATGCTTGGGTTATTAGCCTTGGCTTCTGATTTCGACAAGCACTATTTTATAAAACCAGCTCATAAAAAGATAGAAAAGATATATCAATGCCTTAGAAATCAGCCTCTTCAAGGGTGCAACCTCCTTTACATTACACAAATGAATAACTCTTGGATGATGCAAATGAAAAGACCTACTTTCTATATATAGGAGTGTAAGGGGTCATAATATAATTAGAGCCGACATAACAATAATAATGTAAGGGAACAATAACAACAATAGTGGGCTTCTATGGGGAACAATAATAAAAATGCGGGGACGACATGGCAACAACAATATAATAAGAGGGTTGCACTAATAAAATAAGCGGTTACACTAGTAGTATAGGGACCTAACATGCCCCTCTCCTTCAAAAATTGTTTTCCTCAATGCTTCATTAGTTCTTGATGCTTCTGTATAAAAATATTGTCCTCTCATGTGGAATCTTCAGCAGGTCAGTTCTTCCACTTGATGAGATACTCTGAAATTGATTGATTTCGTAGCTCTTGGGCTCTCATTTCTATGACTACACTAGGTTCCAATATGATTTTTACTTCCTCATCAAGTTTTGACAATATTGTTTGAACTGGGATCTTTTCATTATGTAAGGTCGTCATTTCTTAAGTGCATGTAGTGTTGCCAACATTTCCTTCTCATAAATAGCTTTATGTAAATGCTTTCCTTTTATTGGATGACTTTCGAAAGCAATGGGTCTTTCTTATTACATTAAAGCATCACCAATTCCATTTCTTGATGCATCATATTCCGCAATAAAGGATTTTGTGAAGTTTGGCGTAGCTAAGATTGGTGTTTGGCACATTTCCTCTTTAAGATGTTCAAAGGCCTTCATTGGTTCTGGATTCCATGAAAATGCATCTTTCTTCAATAATGTTGTTTTCAGAATGTCTTCAGTCTTCATTCTTATTGGATGATATCCTGAACGAAGATCCAAGTTGGTGAAGTAAATTAATCCATGCAATTCATCCAATAATTCATCAATGATAGGAATGGGAAATTTATCTTTAATAGTGAGTTTGTTGATCTCTCTATAATCTAGAAACATGCGGCATGACCCATCCTTCTTGTGCATCAATACTACTGGAGCAGAGAAAGAACTTTGACTAGGTTGAATTATATGAGCCTCTAGCATTTATGCAACCATATATTCAATTTCGCTCTTCTGGGCATAGGGATATATGTAAGTTCTGATGTTTGGAGGTACACTTCCTGGAATCAAATGAGCAGAATGATCATGATCATGAATAGGTGGGAGGCTTTTGGGAGTCTCAAATACATTGGAATGATTGTCTAGGACTTTTTGGAGATACGAAGAAATAGATGATTTCGATGTGGGAACCTCTACCAAACATAATTGTGTAGTTATGCCTCATTTTTATTTATTTAAAAGCTTTGTCATTCCATTAGAGCTGATTATCTTTCCTGGTTTCCTTATGATACCCCTTAATTCAACTTCCTTTCCTTCTGAATAAAATCTCATAAAAAGTTCTTGAAAATCAAAAGCTATTGTACCCAAGGATTGTAGCCATTGGACTCCGAATACAACATCAACACCACCCATTGGAATGGAAAGCATTGGGCTATTCAATACATATTCTCCCATGCATAGCTTGATATTACGACACTTTCCAGACAAATTTATGGTTCCTCCACTTGCAACCATTACTTGACATTCTCATGCTGGATATAGGAAGCAATTCAATTCCTTGGCTATCTTACAATGAATAAAATTATGGGTACTGCCCAAATCAATCAACACTATTACCTTTTTCTTCTTGATATGTCCTTCTATCTTGATAGTTTGAGGAGTAGTAATTCTCGCCAATGCAATACAAGATATGGTCGGATTCATTTCTTATTTATCGATGTGATCTTTCACTTCTCGAACCTTTTTCTTCTTGAGATGTCCTTCTATCTTGACAGTTTGAGGAGTGGTAATTATTGCCAATGATTTACAAGATATGATCATATTCATTTCTTATTTCTCTAGGGTTGTTTCCTAGTGTATATCCTCTTCTTTTCATGTTTCTTGATCCTTTTCTTCCTCCTCTTCACAATCTATTTAATATAAATTCTTCTCAGTGCACTTATGACCTTTAGTGTATTTGCTATCACAAATGTAACAAAGCCCTTTTTCTTTTTTTTCTTCCAATCGTTGTGGCGTAAACCTTGTAGGTTGTCGAAGGCTAGGATCAAAAACACTTCCATATTTATAGTTGTGAGTGGTGGTATTCCTTGTTTCCATAATTCCTCTTTCAATTTTTTTTGCCAACCTGAATGCCTTCTCCAACGAATCAGGTTCCTAAATACGAACCTCATTTTGAATGTTATCCTTTATAATCCATATGAAGAAATCAATCCTTTGCTTTTCTAGAATACAAATTACCCTTATATTCAATTTTTGAAAGTCCTCAGTGTGCTCTACCATTGAACCCTTTTGTTTGAGATTTATCAATTGGCTAAAGAAGGTGTTTCTCTTTGTATTCTCATAATGTGCTATCATTTTCTCTGTGAAAATTGACCACGTGACAAGTGGTTTACGAGAATAAAGCCCTTCATACCATAAAAATTGATTCAGTTCTACATACAAAGATGCAATATGTACCTTTTGTAATAGTTTCACCTCATGTAGATCAAAATATTTCTCCATCTGTATTATCAAATTTACAAAATCCTTGGCATCAAACTTCCTCATATCGTCTTTTCTTGTTTTTAGGAGCCCGATCTTGAAATAGTTGTAACTTTGTAATTTCGGATATTTAAGTTCTAAAATTTTGGTCTGTGATATTCCTCTGAGTCCTCTTTCTAACCCTGCAAGTCGGATCACAATTGGATTCCCGAAGAAAGAGTTTTGTCCAATATCCCGCAATGACCTAATTATAGACTGGTTGAGTAGAGTGAACTTCTAAGACCTACCACGTGTCCCTGTTTCAACCTTAGGTTCTGAAAATTATACCCAAAAAACTACAGTCTATCTGCTTTCTGTGACATATCATCAAATTTAAATTAGATGCTCAGAGAGTGAGTTATGATGATTTTCCCAACGTCACCTATTTGGGGTGTAATTTGGGAGCCTACAAAAACCCTAAATGTCTCATACCATATCTCTAAAAATATAGTGAAACAGGATCTAAAATTCAGGCCAAATATTTAGCACAATTTCTTCTCAAATGGTTTTTAATTTCAAAATCTAAAACTTCATAGAAAACAAATTAGAGTGAAAATCCCATCAGGGATTGTTTGAGATGGAATTTTGGAGCTTGCAAAATCCCTAACTTCCTCAGATCATATCTCCAAAAATAATGCGAGACAAGATATGAAATTCAGACCCGAGGTTTAGTGCAATTTTGGATAAAATGGGTTTGTTTTTTAGCTTTCAAAACATTGTAGAAAAAAAAGTTATAGCAAAACTTCCATGATGACTTGTTTGGAGCAGCGAAACCCTAGAATTCAAAGCTCTGATATCAAATGTTATGAAACCAACTCACAAAAAGATAGTAAAGATAGATCAATGCCTTAGAAATCAGCCTCTTCGAGGGGGAAACATCCCTTACATTACACAACTGAATAATTATTGGATGATACAAATGATAAGACCTCATTTCTATATATAGGAGTCTAAGGGGTCATAATATAATTAGAGCTGACATAACAATAATAATGTAAGGGCATAATAATAACAATAGTGTGCTTCTATGGGGAACAATAATAACAATATGGGGACTACATGGGAACAACAATATCATAAGGGGGTTGCATTGATATAATAAGGGGTGTTAGAGCCTATGTTGACCTCAGGCTGAATTGAAACAATTTTAGGTTAACCAAAAATCAAGCTTATCCTGGTAGCTAGTCCTACCAGGTTGGGAGAGGGCGCTCTCCTTGTGAATCTCAGTCAAGATGACTGGATCAGATATGGATTTTAAGCTAGGTATAGTATCTCTAGGGTTTTTGATTGATTTTGTTGGGTTTTTTTTTGGGTCAAATGGAGCCAGACAGTTTTGGGTCCGGGAAATTGAGTCAAGATGCAGGTTGTTCTATGGGGCGGGGTAGGTATAGGCTTTTACACTTGAAATTGAGTGAGACAAGATGTCTAAGATTGGTGAGGAGCTAAGGAGGTCATGTAATGATCATGTATTCTTCTCAAACAGTAGAAAACATAGAAAACTGAATGGCTTCCCAAGGCAAAGAACTATAAATAGTGAATTTTACCTATCTATCTTGATATCATTCAGCTAGAAGTAATGAATTAGATTGTGGAATACATAAAACATGTGAAAAACTGATAACAAAAGAACAAACTATGAAAAAACACCATACCACAAGTATCCCATAAAAATAGCTGCAAATCCTGTTTATTTCCTTGCCAAACTGCTAATAATGGTGTACAATGTAGCTCAGAGCATCCAAGTTAGTCCAACCTTTGCTAATGACATAAAAAATACATAATATAGACATAAAACCACCTATGCTAGCCATCAGGGGTCGAAACCAAGAGAAGAGGGGCTGTTAAAACCATTTCCAAACATGGACCATGAATATAGACAGTGGAACAACTTGCCTCTATAAGCATGGAAAATGATTCATTGACCCCAAAACCACCTATAACTAATGAATCTACCCTATAAGATCATTTAACTATTACATTTACACGCGAAGTAATTAATTACATCATAAAAATCATCCATGAGGAGGGACAAACTGAATTTATAGAGAAGACAGGCGAAATTTGATTTTTTCTGGCAAACTGGCCAAAACCGTAGCACCGCTTTCCACCCACTTTTGGAGGCCTTCCCCTTAGCCAAATTGAGCACAAGGTAGCTCATTAGAAAGGTCTTCTAGTCTAGCTTCTAGAACAGCTTGAATGTTTTTATTTGGAGGTCATTTATCCCCTCACAACTGAAATCACCCAAGGCAGCTTCTATGTGTTCAAAAATAGGCAAAAAGGTCATTTTTTGATAGTTTTTGGACCTTTTGGTGGGCCATTTTTGCTCCAATACTTATGAAAATTTCTTGGATGGATGCTCTCATCATGCTAAATCTAAATATATAAATGTTTCCCCCATTAGATGCTCCAGGAAAAAGTGCAGCGCCGGTAGCGCTGTGCTTCTGGGCTAGTTTTCTATGTTGAAAATTGCAAATTTTGAAAAATGCAAAAAAATCATCAAAACTTGCCCAATTTTGGCATGGAAACCACCATCAACTACTTTGATTGGCTAGTGAGGCTTCAGCTAATATCCTCAACTTATATTTCTCCTTTTTTTCTCTTTAAAGCCTTCCTCAACCTAGCTTTAAGCTTCCCGATCCTCATGTTACAGATTTTGTTGCGGGTCATGTAATGGTAGGCCATGTGGCGAACCATCTTCTTATCCCTGTTTGCCTTCTCAATCAGCTCTTCAAGATGTATGTTGAACCTCTGAAGCCATGTTTCCCTATCATTCTCAATCTTGTTAGAAAATTATATATTACAAAGCAATGGAACACATAAAATATTGCAGAAAATAAAAAAAGAAAACACATAAAACAAGAGAGACACAGATATATATGGTTCACCCAGTTTGGGCTACATCCACGGAGAAATAGCTAGTCCTTCTTTTATTATATTATCTAGCAAACAGAAGAGATACAACCTACAACAGATGCGTTGTAACTCCCTCTTTGCTCTCAATATCCTCTCTTTTCATCACTCAGAATATAGATATACATAGACACAATACAACTCCCTCATATATAGTGAGGGGTTGCCTTCTAGGGAAAAAAACCCTAAATTAAACATAACTTCTACCATCAAATCTCTGCCTAATGAACGGCCCAGATTAACTAGAAATTATTATACTTTTACAAGGTAATTTTACATCTCTTCTTAGCTTCTGGGGCATTGCCCCCAAAACCCCCAGCTAGGGGGGACTCCCCAAAAGGTCATAGCCACCCCCCCTGGACCCCCCTTGTAGTGAATATTTTATGGGCAGCTTTGCTGCCCCATTACGAACTAGGGTTCAATGCGGCGATATCTTTGAATACAGAAGATAATCAGACTCTACACCCAACAATCTCCCACTTGGAGACTAATTATGGCAACTCCACCGCTACTTCATTTGATAGACAATGACTCCACTTTGGACCTAGTTGTTTCTCATCTTCTTCATCACACTTGATGTTACAAAATTATATATTACAAAGCAATGGAACACATAAAATAATGCAGAAATATAAACACAGAAAACACATAAAACAAGAGAGACACAAATATACGTGGTTCACCGAGTTTGGGCTACATCCACCCCAAACAACCAGTCCTTCCTTACTATTATCCAGCAAAATGAAGAGACATAACATACAGTAGATCCGCTGTAATATCCTCTTTTTTCTCTCACGGTCTCACCTCTCTACTTCTTGCTCGGAGAATACACATCTATTACACAACCTCAAATACAATGCCCTCATACAAAGGGAGGGGGTTGCCTTCTAGGGCAAAAAACACTAAACTAAACACAAGTTCTATCGTCAGATCATCTGCTTAATGAATGGCCCAGATTGACTAGAAATTACTATACTTTTACAAGTCCCCCCGCACCCCCCCGCATAGAGAGGTGTACTAACTTCCTGGGGTATACATCTGGCTGAAACAAAGACATCTAAATAATCATGCTTCACACCAAACAATGTCCCACTTGGAGAATGATTGTAGCAACTCCACCGCTGCTTCATTTGCTTGACAATGGCTCCTCTTTGGACCTGCCTGTTTCTCATCTTCATCGTCATCCTTGAAGACCAACTGAAATTGAAAATATTCTCAGTTTCTCCCTGGTTACAAATTTTTTTAGCATATCTGTAGGATTATGGCTAGTGCGTATCTTTTCCAGCTTCAACTCTCCATCTTCCAACATTGATCGTATGAAATTGTACTTGAGCTGTATGTGTTTAGTCCTAGAATGAAATGTTGAGTTCTTGGCAAGATGAATGGCACTTTGGCTATCACTATATATAACATGCCCATATCATGCTCCTTACCCAATTCACCCAGAAACCTTTGTAACCAAATCATTTCTTTACGAGCCTCTGTAGCAGCAGCATACTCTGCTTTTGTTGTTGAAAGTGCAACAACTCTTTGGATTTTTGAAACCCAACTGACTATTGTTCCACCTAGAGTAAATACATATCCTGTAGTTCTCCTCCTGTTATCCTTGTCACCTGCCATATTTGCATCAACATATCCCTGTAGAGAAATGTTTGAACCACCAAATCATAATGCTTGATTTGTGGTACCTTTCAAATATCTGAGAATCCATTTCACTGCCATCCAATGTTCCTTTCCTGGATTGTTCATGTACCTGCTTACAACTCCCACTGCATGTGCAATATCAGGCCTTGTGCAGACCATTGCATCATTAAGCTTCCAACTGCTGATGCGTATGGAACTTTAGACATATAATCCATGTCCTCTTAGGTCTTTGGGCACATTTCCTTACTAAGTTTGAAATGGCTAGCAAAAGTTGTACTAACTGGTTTTGCATTGTGCATATTAAATCTTTTCAACACCTTTTGTATGTACTCATTCTGAAACAATGTTAATTTGCGATTTTTCCTGTCTCTAGTTATTCTCATGCCAAGGATTTGTTTTGCAACTCCCAAATCCTTCATTGCAAATGAATTTTCCAATTTTCTTTTGAGAAAATTTGTTTCCTGCATGTTAGACCCTGCAACAAGCATGTCATCTACATACAATAACAATATAATATAGCTGCCATCATTTTTCTTTTTCAAGTAAACACAATGATCAGAGTGACATCTAGTATAACCTTGTTGAGACATAAACCTGTCAAATTTTAGATACCACTACCTTGGAACCTGTTTTAAGCCATACAAGCTCTTCTTCAACCTGCACACTAGTTTTTCCTTCCCGTTTACCTCATATCCTTGTGGTTGCTGCATATATATCTCTTCCTCCAAATCCCCATGGAGAAAGGCTATCTTTACATCTAACTGCACAAGATGCAAACCTTCAGCTACTACTAGACTTAAAATAGCTCTAATTGAATTCATTTTAACAATAGGAGAAAATATTTCATCAAAATCAATACCTTTCTTCTATGCAAACACTTTCACCACAAGTCTAGCTTTTTACCTTTTTCTACCTCCATCTTCTGCCTTCAACTTGTAAAGTGATTTATTCTGCAATGTTGTTTTACCTGCAGGCAACTTGAGTAAGTCCTAAGTTTGGTTATGTGCTAAGGAGTCCATCTCTTCTTTCATGGCTTGCTCCCACTTCTTCCTGGTTTCTACCTGCACTGCTTCTTCATAACATTCTGGTTCACCAGAATCAATCAACAATACATAATATAATGAAGGAGAGTATTGTTCAGGGGGTCTACTTATCCTGGTATATCTTCTAACACCAATTTCAAGTGTTTGAAGTGCTTGTGCTATTGTGGTTGTTGTTCTGGTTGTTGATCATTATGTTTTTCTGGCAACATCACTTTTCTTGTGATATCATCAAGCACTGTGTATTCTCTGTTTTCTTTTTCCTGTTTCTTTTCCTGCAGTTGATCCTGATAAAAAAACCTTTTCATTGAATATAACATCTCTACTCCTAATGATTTTGTCAGGCCAGGCAGTAACTCCACAAAACTAATAACTGATTCAACTATTATTCCATAGGTAGGTCATTGTTATATACAATAGCGAGTGATTATTCAGTTCATCTCCCGATGACTGTTCACATTCCTAATTTAATTATTTACATAAAATTCCCGCAATCATGAAGATTAGGTGTCAACATTACCCCCCTTAATCTGAAGGGATGTTGGTGAGTCCAAGCATCATTCTGAATCGTTCAAGCTTTTCCCTTCCAAGTGCTTTGGTGAAGATGTCTGCAATCTTCCAATTAGTGGAACAATGACTTAGATGGATTGTCTAGGCCTCAACATGATATCGAATCAGATGGTATTTTTAGTGATATGCTTTGTTCAATCATGGAACTTTGGTTTCTTGACCAACTTTATTGCAGAGGTGTCATCAATCATGCATGGAGTTGAATGCTCTTATTTCACCTACAAATCTTCCAGAATTTTCCTAAGCGACACAATTTCCTTTGTTGCTTGGACTGTTGCCGCATATTTTGCCTATATTATGGAATCTACTAGAACTGATTGTTTGTGTGACCTCTAGGAGATAGCTCCTGACCCAAGACTCATAGCATAACCTGAACTAGATACCCTAGTTTCTTTATCTATATCGAAGTCTGAATCAAAGTATCTAATCAAGACGAAGTCACCCACTTGTGTATACTTGAGTCCAAATCCTTGAGTTCCCTTCTATTAGTTTGGAAAGTTTTTTGCAGTAGACCAATGTCCCTCACAAGGCTTTTGCATAAACCTAGAAAGGATTCCAATAGCTGATGAAATGTCTTGTCTGGTAGTAGCTAGGTATTTGAGACTTCCTACAAGTTGTCTATACTTTGATGCATCCTCAAATTCCTTTCCTTCATTGGATGTGAGCTTCAAGTTCTGTTCCATTGGAGTAGTCAAAGGATTTTACTCAACCATGCCAAACATGTTCAATAGATCTCTAATGTACTTATTCTGAGAGAGAAATGTAAACATCAGATGTTCAGTTACTTTAATACTAAGATAGTAGTGAACATAGCCCAAGTCGGACATTTCAAAACCTTTCCTAAATTCCTTATTTATGGATGCAATGTAGCTTTCACTATTCCCTATCATCAAAATATCATCTACATACACCACAAGATGTACAATTTTTTTTCCAAACTTCTTGACAAGCAAATTTTCATCATTAAGATCATAATGTTTGGCGTTGAGTTTCAGAAGATGCTCAGTTAACTTTTCATACTAGGCTTGCAGTGCTTTCTTGAGGCCATACAAGGATTTCACAAGCTTTCATGCTTGGTGTTCTTGTCCCTTCACAACAAATATTTATGTCTGGGACATAAAAAAATTCTCTTTCGCATCTCCATTCAAGAAAGAAGTGTTTACATCCATTTGATGGATTTTCCAATAGTTCTTAGTTGTTAAGGCAAAGTGTGTCTGAATGGTAGCCCATTTTTCTATGGGGGAAAAATTCTCCTCATAATAGACCCCTTCCTTATGTAAAAAACCTTGTGCCACAAGCCTTCCGTTATGCTTGTCAAGCAATCCATCAGCTTTATACTTGTTCTTGTAGACCCACTTGTAGCCACTTGGTTTGGATCATAATGGAGGATCAACAAACTTCCATGTGTCATTATTTATCAAGGCATAATACTCCTTTTTCATCGCTTCTTTCCATTCATTATGAGAAGAACATTATGTGAATGAAGTTGGTTCAAAATATGTACACAAATTCAACTCACAATCATAAGAAATATTCATATCAACAAGTGAATCAGAATTTTCTACATCACCTCCATTTTTCCTGATTGAATTTCTTGTTCCTATCTTTCCAACCTCATCGGGATGAACACTTTCAAGTGTCTTTGTCAGTCATTTTAGAGGACCTTTCTGAGATGGCCCAGGATACTCAGTTGATTGAGTTGGTACTGAATCAAGATTGAGTCTCCCAATTCTTACAATCACATCACTCAAAGTATCATTAATGGCTGCAGCTTCAAGTGGGGGAGAGAGTGCTTTAGAAAAAGATTCCATATATTGATCCAATATAGGGATACCCCCTTCAATATGTCAAATTTCATTATCAAATTCTTGAAACGATTTTTCATGTCTGAATCTATCCAAGCGATCAAACAACTTCTCAACAACAATGTCAGCTTTGGAAAATTCAAGAAATATGAAATCTCTCGATACAACAAAATTATTATTAACTTCATCATAGAGATGGTATTCTTTGGGGGTATTTGAATGCCTCGAGAAGATACACTTATGACTCCTTGCACCAATTTTGTTTATTTTTTCCTTCGGTATCAAGGCATAACAAGTGGAACCAAAGACCTTGAGATGCTTTACTGGAGGAATCTGGCCATACCATATTTTATAAGGAGTCTTGTTTTTGATAGAATTATATGGACATCTATTATTTACATACACAAAACATGGAACTGAATCAACCCAAAACATTAATTTTACATTCTTGAAAACCATCATGGAACGTACCATATTTAAGATTGTCCTATTCATTCTTTTAGCTACTCTGTTCTATTGGGGATTATAAGCCACAATTATTTGATTTTTGATCCCATAGTGGTGAAGATATTTTTGAAATTCATTTGAAGTGTATTATTTTCCATTATCAGTGTGAAGAGATCCAATATGATATTGTGCATCATTTTCAATCCATGTATGAAAGTTCTTGAATGTTTGAAAAGCATCAAATTTGTTCTTCAATAAAGAAACCCAACACATTATGGTGTACTCATCAATAAATGTCATCATGTATTTGTTTACATTTGCAGAAGGAATAGCCACTGGACCACATAAATCTAAATGGATGAGATCAAGTTTTCTATGTTCTATAGAATATGAATAATGAAAATACTGCTTTCTATGCTTTCCTAGAATACAAGCATCACATTGCTTAAGTTTCCTATGAATTATAGGAAAACCAGTAACACCATTTTTCCTCAACAAGTGAAGGCTATTATAGTTCAAGTGACGAAGTATAACATGCCATAAAAGACTTTATGGAAATGTAAATTCATGATAAGGATAATTGTATGCGAAGTTTGGCTCATGAGAAGAGGTATCTAGTAGCCTCAAAAGCCTTTCTTCTTTTATCCCCGTCATGACAAGTGAGTGATCTAATGCTTTTATGACATCAACCTTTCCATCAAACATATCAATCGAGTGTCACTTTTGGCGTAGGTGGACCAATTTTAACAAGTTTCTCCTCATCTTCGAGAGATATAAAACATCATGTAGAAGAAAGTCTAGAAGACAAAGAAGTTTGAGCCTAATTGTGCGAAGCCTTGATGGCTTGAGTTTTGATTTGCCTGAAAGGTGTACTGCTCCATCAACATTGTCAGTAAATTCTTCAAAAAAATATCTTCTAAAATTAATGTGGCAAGTTTCCGCTGAATTAAGCAACCAATATTTTTTCCAAGAAGCAAGTGAAGCATTGAACAAGTCTTCAATTACTCCAATATAACAATGTGCCACAACATAGTGAGTGGATTCAGGTGCTTCACCTTTCTCTTTGTCATTGATTTTACATTTGGCTTGATTTCTTTCTTACTCAATTCTGTCCCAAGGAAACTTACACGTAGATGCATCCTGTCCATCTCTATTGCAACATATGCAATGAAGATGATACTTTCCTCCTTGAGAGTGTCTTCCCCACCTGCCTTTGAAATTTATTTTTCCTCTTCCTCTTTGACCACCTCTTCCTCTCGACAAATCTTAAACATGATTCTTCTTTCTATGTGCAAGACACACAGTTTCTTCTAAAGACTAAGGAGTTGTCTTCTTCCCAAAGGCCTTCTCTCTCTCAGCAAACTTTTTCACAAGAGAGTCAAAGGTAATCTCCTTGAGATTTCCACTTGCTTGCAATGACTCAAGATAATTTGAATAAATGGGATATAGTGCCTTGACAAAAGCTATGAGAGGAATGTCTAGTTGAACATCAATGGTTTTAATATCATGCATAATCGATCTTACTTCTAATGCTAAAGCAAGAGGATCATCGTTTTTCAATTCAAGGCTGAACAACTTGATCATCAATTGGACAACTTCAACTTTAGAGTGTGAGTCATAGAGTTCCTTCAACTTGTATAAGGCTTCAGAAGCATTTCAAAAATGGTGAAATTTGACGACTCACCTATTCATTTACATATGTTGCAATCAAGGCATAGGCCTAGATGTTATTGTTTCCCCAAATGGTCATCTCCTTAACTGAGGTGGGCTTTCTCGGTTCATTATCTCCTTCTCCCACACAAAATCCTTTCCACAACTCATTGAAAATGAGAGTGTGTTTAATCTTCCTTGACCATTCTGGACAGTTCTCTTTTTGAGAGAGAACTACTCCAACAATAGATATCAGTGAATGCATTTAAAAATATCTGTACTACAAAAAAGTTGCTCTTCAGGTAGCAAAAAAATTCACTTCTGGTGGTAATTTTTTGTAAAAAAAAAGCACTCTGATATATATAAGACAAAGGTATAATTTTGGGGAGGTCATATGTAGGGTTGGGAGAATTTGGTGAGAGGTAATATGAGGATAAGATATATGAAGGGAAGGTATATAACATGTATTAAAAATGTGTTATAGCATATATAACATGTCAGGTCTGCAACAATGTGGAGGCTAGTGGTATGGAGGCATCTGAAGGCTTTGGTACTAATGATGGAGGAGCTGAAGTTTAACGCAAAAATAGGAGAGTGGTGGTATGGGAGTTGGGATATATGAGAAAATACAATGGCTGAGGAGATCAGGAGTTGAGGAGGCCAAGGGTGTAATAAAACATGGTAAGAGATGGGAGGTGGAACACCGTGGGGAGCGTAATTAACAAAAACACTTGTTATATCAATGCATAAACTATTAATCGGTGGTATGATAGGGTCGAGGAACCAGAGTGGTCTATTAACACAGCTATGGAGGGGATTCAATTATGCCGACAAGATAGTGGTATCACTAGTCGAGGGAGATGAGAATAAAAGTGGTAAGGTCTGGTAATATGGATGAAGCCGAAGAGTGAAACTGGCAGTATAAGTTATGGCAGCATTTAAGAGAAATCAGTGAGGAGAGTGACCAGTGCCATGAATTATATATATATATATATATATATGTGTGGTTGGTTTGTGTATTAATATGTATGTTATATATACATTATGTTAAATTAACTATATAATATACATACATAATATTCAATACATATATATATATTATATATGTATGTAATAAGATTCTAACATATAGAGTATATATACATATATAATATATATATTATAATATATATTATGTAGTATTAAATAACGTCATATGTATAATATCTATATCTATATATACATATACATTTTATACATACATTAATATATATAATTAATATTATTTGCATGTAAAATGCAGAGTGAGAGGTGTGAACCAGTGGTATGGTAGGACCGTTGACCAGTGGGTGGACTAAGTATTAACCAGTGAGCTGACTATGGAGGAGAAAATCATTCACTCCAATTTATAAAAGAGATAATTAAATACACAGTCAATTTAAAACTTCAATGCACATGGTTTTCGGTAATTTTAACACATACCTTTCATACCATTTGTGCCACAGTCACAATGGTGCCAAGTTGACAGTCACAACGCTCCCTGAAGATGCACCAACTCACCATTTGGTCTTCAATGTACCAGCCACACCACGCTAGGACAGAGATGAATCTTCTCTTTATGCTCTGAGAATAACAAAATGGCGCAAAAGAAGATATGGATAGAGGGGTAAGGAGAGAAATTTGAATGGCAGAAAAAAAATGTGTGATTCTGAAAAATATATGCAAGACAAAGGTAGAGAGGGAGTTACAAGGGTAAGAAGAAAGCCAAAAAGAGAGGCTGGGACCTATGCTCTGATGCCATGTCAAGTCAAGTGGTAACTCCACAATGTGAATTGTTTTTTGCATTAAGATTGTTGATTGATATATACATGGAGAAAAAGACTCTTAGGGTTCACCTCCCAATATCTCTTCATATTGTTATTCTTCTTATTTATTATTTACACTATTTTACATATATTCACCAAATCCCAAGGATTAAGTGTTACTCTCTCTATATATATATTACTATAAGTTGGATTATGATATTGTGTTATAAAATATTATATAATTATGACTTAGAAATTTAATTTTTGTAGATATTAGCATATATATTATATTTTTATAATGTATAGTAATAAAATTATTGGTGACTTTGGAATTATTATGAGTATTTATATGTAACCATACTTAATTTATAAGCACCTCATTTGGATATATAAAATGTGACATAGGTTGGTCTTTTTACAAGCACATTTTCCTATTGCACACTTCAAGACTTAAAAAATATATATATATTTCAATATTTAACCTTAAACTAAATCAAAATATCTATTTATAACCTATTTTATATTAATGTTTTCATTATTTTTATTATTATTTTATTAATAATTTTAAATTTGTTTGCACCCAAGAAGATTCTCAAATTATATTTATTTAAAGTCAATATCAAATAAAACTATAAATTCATAAATATTGATAAATTAAAATTATTAAAATTAATATTTGTTATAAAAGGGAAAAATCATTACTTTATCCAAAGTTAGCAATATATATACCATTAACTTTGACTATAAAAATCAATCATTACCATATATTATAATATAAGATAATATTAATTAATTTTCTTTTCACATGAATATTTATCCTTTTTTCAAAAGTAAAAGAACTCCAAAACAATGACATTGAAAACATATGTTTCATTATAAAGGTAGTAGTAATATACATACCACTCACTTTGACCATAAGAATCAGCTGTCATTACCATATATTATAACATAACATAATATAATATTGGTTAACTTTTTTTCACACTAACATTTATCCTTCAAACAATGACACATTACATATTAAAAAGTTGATGGGATATGTCACCTTATAAAGGTAATGAACTAGACAATTCTTTAACAGATATAATAAAATATGTAATTATTCACCTTGTATATTCACCTTGTAATTATGCACAACATTGCAAGGCATAGGAGTTTCGTCAACGATGTGGAAAAGATAGAGAAGGAGCAAGATGCCTGGTAGAGGCGACGATAAAGACTAGTTGGTGAATGATGGTGAAGTGTGTGAGAAGATATACCAAGATCATAACAGGAGAAGATGCTGCGTAAATATGATATACCAAGATCATAGTGCAAGATGCTTTGTAAAAGGCAAAATCGAAAGTACGATCGAAGTGTTATAAAGCATCAAGTGATTTTTGTAATAGGCACACATAAATGAAACTGATGGGCCACCATGGAGGAGTCGTTGCAAGTTCTGATTTTTTTAACTATAGTTTTGTTTTTTTTCATTGTTATTCAGTATATAATTTTTCTATATTTTATTGTTGTAAAATGTAATTTTGAATAGATAAGCAAGTTGAAGAGTCTTATTGTAATTTTTTTCTGAGTATGAGTATTTTTTTTACAGACTTATTGTGATGTTTTGATGGCATATTAGTGGTTTGTTTTTTTGGTTATATTCTTGAGTTTACAATTTAATTTGGGTAGGGCCTGCAATAAACTTATGCTAATATATAAAAATTTTCACAACAATCTTCACTTCTAAAAAATGTATGTTTCTATTTTTTTCTTTCTGAAAAACAAACAACAAATTGAGCAGTAAAAAATAACTCTAAAACAGTTAAATTATACACTCTAAAGTTAAAAACTACATATAAATCCAATAAAGTGTTGAAGATAATGGAGAATAGCCTAGAATAGGTAGAGTTGGTTCATGTAGCCTAAGGATAGGAACTAGTTTCTATTTCTTACGATGTTGTTCTAACTTCCCTAAAAGCATGTATTCTATTTAATGTGTAATCTTGATGAACAATGTAGAGTGTTCTGCAGAGCCAAACTGTCCTCATTCAGAATCTCTTTCATAGAGCTCACCAGTGGGTTTTATTTTTAGTAATACAAACATTGCCATTTTTACCATGGTATAAGAGCGTCAGGGTTGAGGATCCTGTACGTTGGCCGGTGGGTGGTTCTTTGAACCGAAATCGTTATAGGTTTTGAGTGGACAGCCATGAATATCACTAATAAATCATCGCACTTTTCAAGTGTATAGCTGTGATAGTCGTGGAAAATTGATGAAAAACGATGAAACTCTCTGAAATTGGGCGTATTTCAGCGACTAGTCTCAGATATTGGGCAAATATCAGCCACGATTGTGACTAGTCTCGGAAAATTGGTGTATTTCAGCGACTAGTCTCAGATATTGGGCAAATATCAACGACGATCGTGTAAATCAAATAAATTGTAAAGGGAGCCAAGAACAAGGCTGTAGTCATCAGAGAAGCTGAGTGGGGAAGCCAAGAACAAGGCTGTAGCTGACAATAGGAGGTTGTGTGGAGGCTGAGAAGGAAGCCACGGTGATCTACGTGTGTGCTGCGAGATCAAACAATAGTGATCTGTCCCTGTCATAGATCTAGCATAAATTTAACATCTTTTACTGGTTGAATTTTTTTTTCTAAATCGGCAATATGAATAACAATATTTTTGAATCATGCATGAACGAGCATAACAAGCTCAATCGTTCCAATTATGAAAATTGGAAGTTTAAGATGGAGAATCTGCTAGAAGCGTAGATTTCTTGGGAGATTGTGAATGGGGATGAGCCAAAGCCCGCAGCAAGATCTGTAACAGTCCCAGATTAGGATAAATGAGAAAGAAAAGCAATGACAATGTTAAATATGTCAGTGAAATACTTCATTATACCACACATCACAGAAGGTAAGTCAACTAATGAGATCTGGGGAATTCTGAAGGAATTATACAAGATCAGAAATTGAAATCGTCTTTTGTTCCTCAAGAGTAAGATTCTGTCCATGAAGATGGAGGAGAATGAAACGATTGCTTCATTCATAGCAAGGATGAAGGATCTGAAAATCAAATTATCAAATATTGGTCATACAATGGACGATACAGATCTTGTGACCATTGCAATGAATGGTGTCACTGATGATTATCAAATGTTCATCACTAGGATCAATTCTAGAGAAAAGATCCCACACTTTGAAGAGATAACAGGTATACTAATGTAGGAACAAGAGAGGAGATCGACTTTGAAGCCCCAGAGTGCCGATCTTGCATTGGCGGTGAGGAAGAACTTATACAAAGGGAAAGGAGGTCCACAACAACAAAACAGAGCAAGTTCACATAAACAGCCAACTCTAACCCAAGGTATGCATCTGAATAAAAGTTACTCTGACACTAAATGTTTTTATTGCAGAAAATTGGGTCATATTGCGAGAGAATGTAGGAAAAAGAAGTATCATGAAGAACAAAAGAAGTCGAAAAGACATGCAGGTCATCCCACGAATGGTGATCACGTGCAGAATTTGAGGTTGTTCATGGCAGATCATGATGAAAATGTTGATGCAGACATTTTTTATGTCGATTTAGGAGCGTCAACATGCATGAAAGGGAACAAGCACTGGATGGAGGATTTTAAAGAGATCAACGAAGGCACACAAATTTACCTAGGTGATGACAGAAGTCATAAAATCAAAGGATGTGGGAAAGTTTCCGTTATTCTACCTGATGGTAATATTAAACAAATTTATAATGTAATTTATTTGTCTAGCATAACAAAGAACATGATTTTTGTATCAATGATTACAGATCAAGATTTGAAAATTGAGTTCTTTAAATGTAATTGTTACATTAAGGATCTCCTAAATGGTATGAAGACAATTGCTACAGGAATTCGGACAAGAAGACTATGCAAGTTGGATGTGAGACCTACACCAATTCGAGCATTGACAGCAACGAGTCTGACTACAGAAGAGCTTTGGCATCAGAGATTTGGCCACATCAATTGCAATGATTCGTTGTTACTACAGAGGAAAGAAATGGTAAGAGATCTTCCTATGCTAAAGCAAGTACATAATGATTGTGATGCTTGTACTATAGGAAAAATGCATAGAGAAGATTTCCTTGTTAGAGTAGAAAAGAAACAAAGGGATATACTGGAGTTAGTGCACACAGACCTTTGTGGTCCCATGCAAACAAAATCATTAGGAGGTGCAGTGTATTTCCTATTGTTCATTCATGACTATACAAAGTTTTCTTAGGTGTATTTCTTAAGTAAGAAGAGTCATACATTTGAATACTTTAAGCAGTTTAAAAATATGATTGAAAGACAAACAGGGAAACAGATAAAAATTCTCCATTTCGACCAAGGGGGAGAATACAAGAAAAATGAGTGGATCAGATATTGTAAAGATCAGGGAATTTTGCAGTAGTTTACAGTACCCCATACTCCAGAGCAGAATGGAGTAACAAAAAGGAAGAACAGAACTCTGGTGGAATGTGCGAGAAGTATGTTGAAAGGTAAGAATCTTTCAAATGGTTTTTGGGCTAAAGCAGTGAGTATTGTGGTTTGTTTAAAAAATAGGAGTCCTACAAGAAGTCTTGAGTTTAAAACTCCTTTTGAATATTTGTATGGATATAAGCTTGTAGTAAAACACTTAAGAATATTTGGATGGAAAGCATTTTCCCACATACCCAAGGAATATAGAAAGAAATTAGACTCAAAACCATGAGATGTACTTTTATAGGGTATTGTTTGTCATATAAAGCATACAAATTATTTAAACCCTCTACTCATGAGATCTTTGTTACTAGAGATGTTAAATTCCATGAGTAGGATAGTGACAAAACTGATGAGCACTATGATGGATGGGACATTCCATACTTTGAAGAAGAAGAAGAAGAAGCAGAGAATAATTAAGATCAGCAGCAAACAAAGCTAGAGGATGAACAACAGCAGCAACAACAATAACAACAACAACAACAACAGCAACAACAACAACAATAGTAGCAACGACAACAACAACAGCAGCAATAACAACAATAGCAACAACAACAGCAGCAGGAAGAAATAAGGTTTGAAACCACTACCCCACCACTCAGGAGATCAGGTAAAAAAGCTCAAATTCCTGCAAGATATAGGGAAAATGCATTTATAACTAGTATGATTAATGTTGTTGAATCATCTAGTTATAAAGAATAAAATGAAAGTAATGAATGGAAAATAGCCATGGAATAGGAATATGATTCAATAATCAGAAAAAACACTTGGGAATTGGTAGAACTTCCTAGAGGAAAACAAGTCATAGGTTGCAAATGGTTATATAAACCGAAAATTAATGCAGATGGAACTATAGAAAAACTGAAAGCTAGGTTGGTTGCAAAGGGTATACACAAAAAGAAGGGATAGATTATGAGGAAACCTTCACCTCTATAGCTAAATTAAACACCATCAGAATGTTAATTGCCTTAACTACTAAGAAGCATTGGATGATGCACCAACTAAATGTAAAGCCTGCATTTCTGAATGGGGAAGTGAAATAAGAGGTTTATTTAGAGCAACTAGAAGGGTTTGTCCAGAAGGAAAAAGAACATTTAGTCTGTAGGTTGAAGAAAGCACTCTATGGATTAAAACAAGCTCCCAAGTCATGGTATGAGAAAATCGATTCATTTTTTCTACAAGATGGCTATATAGAGGCTAGAATGACCCTAATCTTTACACCGTGAAAGATGAAAAAGGGTGTGTAGTGTTGATTTCATTATATGTAGATGATTTGATAATTATAGGTGATGCTATATATCTAATTGGTAAAATCAAGCAACAAATGTCACATATGTTTGAGATGAAGCATCTCGCTGAACTCAGATACTGTTTAGGTCTAGAGATCTGGAGAGATTCAGGTCAAATATTTTTGTCTCAGGTAAAGTATGTCAAAGGCCTGTTAGAGAAGTTTAGAATGGATTAGTGTAAGTCTGCACCGGCACCATTGCACCAAAATATCAAATTGTAGTGTGAGGATGGCTCAAAAGTGGTGGATGCAACACTTTATAGATAGCTGGTTGGGAGTCTGATCTACCTAACCACCACTAGACCTGATTTGGCTTATGCAATCAGCATGATAATCCAATTTATGTCTAAGCCATTTGAAAGCCACTAGAATGCAGCGAAGAATGTTTTGAGGTATCTACAAGGTACTGTAGATTATGGAATTATTTACACTGACTCTTCTGATGGTAGACTCGCAGGATTTGCAGATTCAGATTGGGCAGGAAACGTAGATGATCGTAGATCTATAACACGCTATGCATTCAATCTTGGATCTAGGGGGATCACTTGGTGCAGCAAGAAGCAGAACACAGTGTCCTTGTCCTCAGCAGAAACACAGTATCAAGCCATGTGTGCAGCAATGTGCAGGGCGGTTTGGTTGTGAACACTTCTCCAGGATGTTGGGGAAGAATAGACAGTTGCAGCAATAATCATATGTGACAGTCAAAGTTCAATCAAGCTGGCCAACAATCTGGTGATTCACAAAAACACGAAACATATTGATACTCAATTCCATTTTGTAAGGGAGAAAGTGCAATCTAAAGAAAGTCATCTAGAATATTGTAATACATGTGATAATGTTGCGGAAATTTTCACTAAGCCCCTTGGAAAAGAAAAATTTTAAATGTTTAGGGAGATGTTGGGCATATATGTGAACCCATCCTCCATTAAGGGGGAGTGTTGAAGATAATGGAGAATATCCTAGAATAGGTAGAGTTGGTTCATGTAGCCTTAGGATAGGAATTAGTTTCTATTTCTTAGGATGCTATTCTAACTTGCCTAAAAGCATGTATTCTATTTAATGCATAATGTTGATGAACAATGTAGAGCATTCTGTAGAGCCAGACTCTCCTGGTTCAGACTCTCTTCCATAGAGTTAACAAGTGGGTTTTATTTTCACTAATACAAACATTGCCACTTTTATCACAAACCTTTACTAAATTTTGAAAAATATTAATGTATCAAAAAGAAACACCGAAACAATCATTAATTCCTTGTGACCTTTTATGTACTATGGATATCATGCAAATACAGTCCTTACCTTAAATAGAATTGACAATTATGAAAAATCTTTAAAAATTGGGAAATCACCACAGAGCCGCATGCTGAGATGCCACCAAAATTCTACTTACATACCTACTGGTCTTAAATGTAGAGAGACAAAAATGATCATAATCCACTTATTGTTTTGTCACAGCTACCCTGAACATTTCTACTTTGGGCCAATGATAGGAAATGACAAACTTCATTCCTTTCTGTTCTGACAATTCATTCAATATCATTTCAACCATATCTATGGAGATGAAAAGCAAAGAGTGACTTCTCTTTTGAAGATAATCTTTGTCACCCATTTCATTGTTCTTTTGAAGATAATCTTTCTTCCAAAAACTATTTAAGACTATCATGATCCTTTTTTACCTTGAAGTGTCTTCCCATTAGGTAACATCACCATCTCTTTAGTGAATGTAGTATTACCAAAATTCCCTTCTTATAAATAGGCTTGTGTAAATAATTTCCTTTGATTCAACGACTTTCAAAAGAAATGGGTATTTCTTCTTGCATTAGAACAACACTAATTCCATTTCTTGAAGCGTCATATTCTGTAATAAAAGTTTTTCTGATGTGTGGTGTAGCTAAGACCAGTGCTTCATACATTTCCTCTTTAAGTTGTTCAAAGGTCTTCGTTTCTTCTGGAGTCCAAGAAAATGCATCTTTCTTAAGTAATTATGTTAGACGTGCCACTATTCTCCTATAATTCTTAACAAATTCACGATAATACCCTATAAACCCAAGAAATCATCGAAGATTATTTATGGTTGTGGGGATTTCCTATTCCTTAATGGCTTTAATTTTGTTAGGGTCTAACTTAACACCCTCATGAGATACAATATGAACAAAATATTCCACCTCCTCTACTCCAAAGAAACATTTGGAGGCCTTGGCATATAATTGTTTCAGCTCCAATAGTTTGAATACCATGTCAACATGTTGAACATGATCCTTCCAAGACTTGTTTTAGATTAATATATCATCAAAAAATAATAACACATATTTTCTAAGGAAGGGTTTGAAAATGGATTTCATCAAAACTTGAAATGTGGAAGGTGCATTAGTAAGGCCAAAAGGGATGACCAAGAAATTATAATAAACCTCATGAGTTCTGAATGTTTGTTTTGGAATGTCTTTAGTCTTCATTCTAATTTGATGATATCCTTAACGATGATCAAGCTAGGTGAAGTAAATTTCTCCATGTAATACATCCCACAGCTCATCAATGACATGATTGGGAAACGTATATTTAATAGTGATCTTGTTGAGCTCCCTATAATTTGGACACATATGCCATGATCCATCCTTCTTGTGCACCAATACTACTCGAGCAGAGAAAAAACTTTGACTATTTTGAATTATACCAGCCTCTAACATTTCTGCAGCCATACGTTCAATTTCACTCTTTTGGGCATAAGGATATCTCTAAGGGCTGATGTCTGGAGGAACACTTCTTGGAATCAGGTGAATCACATGATCATGATCATGAATAGGTGGGGGGCCCTTGGGATTCTCAAACACCTAGGAATGATTATTCAAGACTTTTTTCAGATCTCGAGAAATAGATTATTTCAATGTTTGAACCCCTAGTGAGCATAATTTTACAATTACGCTCCATTTTTCTTCCTTCACAATATTTTTCATTCCATTATAGCTAATTATATTTCGTGGTTTCCCAACGATACCCCTTAATTCAACTTCCTTTCCTTCCCAAAAAAATTTCAAGAAAATTTCTTCAAAATTGAAAGATATCATCCCCAAAAATTGTAACCATTGGATTCTTAGTACAACATGAGCACCAGCCATTGGAATGGAAAGCATTGGATTATTCAATAAATATTCTCTCATGGTTGGCTTGATATTATGGAACTTTATAGAGAAATTTATAGTTCCTCCATTTGCAACCATCACTTGACACTCTGGTGTTGGATATAGGAAGAAATTCAATTCCTTGGCTATATTACAATGAATAATATTATGGATACTACCCAAATCAATAAGCAATATTACCTTTTTCTTCTTGATATATCCTTCTATCTTGAGATTTTGAGGAGTGGTAATTCCTGCCAATGCATTACAAGAATGATCGTATTCATTTAATCTTTCTTTGGGGTTGGTTCCTAGTGTATATCCTCCTCTTTTGATGTTTCTTGTTCCTTTTCTTCCACCTCTTCACAATCTATGTAGAACAATTTATTGCCAGCACACTTATGAACTTTAGTGAATTTTCTATCACAACTGTAACAAATCCATTTATTTGTTTTCCCCTCCAATTGTTGTGGTGTCTACCTTTATAGGTTGTAGAAGACTAACAATTCCATATTCATTGTTGTGAGTTCTAAACTTCCTTGTTGCCATAATTTTCCTTTCAACTTTTCTTGCCATGCTGAATGCCTTCTCCAATGAATTAGGTTCCCAAAAGAAAACTTTGTGTTAGATGTTATCTTTTAATGTCCATATGTAGACATCAATCCTTTGACCCTCTGGAATATCGGTTACCCTAATATTCAGTTTTTGGAAGTCTTCATTGTGCTCCAACATTAAACTCCTTTGTTTGAGATTTATCAATTGGCTAAATAAGATGTTTATCTTTGTATATTCATAATGTGCTATCATTTACTCCCTAAAAATTGGCCAGGTGGAAATTATTTTACGAGAACAAATCCATATATAACATACAAACTGATTGTGTTCTAAATATAAAGATGTAATACGTACCTTTTGTGAGGGTTTCACATCTTCTAGATCAAAACATTTATCCATTTGTAGTATCGATATTCCCATATCCCTGCCATCAAAATTCCCCATATCTATCTGTGGAATGTGGTGGTTCTTAAGCCCCACATTGGAGCCTCTAAAATTGTAATTCATATTCCTTTTTTCCTCATCATAATTTTCATGGATTACCTTGTCACCACCGGGAAACATTTCTTGTAACAACTTTGTCAAAACTTCCCTCAAATATTCCATGCTTGCCTTTAAACCAGTCATGTCTCCTTTTAAACCATCCATGTCACGTTTAATTCACCTTTTGTTTCTCTTTATGAGAGCGAAATTCGTTGTACTTGGTCCCATAATTTTGATATATTATGTTGAAATTCTTCCTCTTCAAGCATCATAGTAGAGCATTTTTAGGGCTTAATGGCTCTAGAATTATTTTTCTTAGGAGGAATTTTAGGACCCAATACTGATATCCATGCTTCAATATTCACTTGGAATCACTTCAAACTGATTTTTCAAACAAACGTTATGCAATTTTTTAAAGAAAATACACGCCTTTTTCTTTATTTTAGGAGCTTGTTCTTGAAACGATTGTAACTATGTAATTTTGAATCTCCAAGTTCTGAAATTTATTGTTCTAGTAGCTCTCCGAGTCTTCCTTGCAACCCCACAACACTTAACACAATTCCATTCTTCAAAAAAGAGTATTCCAAATCTCCCACGATGACTTGATTATGGATTGGTTTAGTAGAGTGAAGTTGTACAGGATTCCATGTGTCATTGTTTAACCCTTCAACCCTGCAATTTCCACAAGAAATGCTAGAATATGTGCCATTTTAGCCACTTTTTATATAATTCAAATATCATGCTTGAAACAAAAGTTATGACAATTTTCCCTAGGTCACCTATTTGAGATAGAATTTTAGAGCTTGCAAAATCCCTAACTTCCTCATATCATATCTCTGAAAATATAGTGAACCGAGATCTGAAACTTTTACAGAAATACCACCAATATTTTGGCTCCACATGGTAAAAATTTGAGCTTCTAAAAACATGTTATAGATCAAATTCAAAGATTACCTGTTTGAAGAAGCAAAACTCTATAATCCATATCTATGATACCAAATGTTATGCAACCAGCTCATGAAAAGATAGATTAACAACTTAAAAATTATCCTCTTTGAGGGGGAAACCTCTTTTACATTACATAAATGAACAATTATTGGATGATACAAATGAAAATACCTCCTTTGTATATATAGGAGTCTAAGGGGTCACAATATAATCAAAGCATACATAACAATAATAATGTAAGGGCACAATAATAACAATAGTGGGCTTCCATGGGGCACAAAAATAAGAATGTGTGGTCTGCATGGGCACAAAAATAAAAATGAGGGGGCATACACTACTATTATAGAGACTGAACAAGCACTCGGTAAGTGAATGTTCCCCAAGGACAAGGTAGTCTTGTCCTGATCCTTAGGTCCAATCTATTTTTTGTTGTAGCCACTGAAGCCATATAAGAATGAGAAGTACTTTCTACATGCAGGTGTATCTAGTACATGATCAATGAAGGGAAGGGGAAAGTAATCATTGAGAGTGGATTTATTTAATTCTCTATAATCAATACAGATATGCCATCTCCATCTTTCTTAGGGACCAATGGAGAGACACACTAGATATCAGATACAGGATAGATAAAACCAGCATCTAAGAGTTTTTTAAGTTCTTATTTAACAACATATATTAGTGTAGGGTTCATTCACCTTCAGGTTGTCGGCCAGATCGGGCACCCTTCTAAATATGAAAATGATGGGTGCAGGTTTCAGAAGGGATCCCTCTATTGTCTAGATAACTCCATGTAAATGAATCAAGGTGATCTTGCAATAAGCTCACAAGCTGCACTTACTGGGATGGGTATAGCTCTGAACCAATGTATAAATATTTTCCTGGACTTACCTCAACAAGGCTAGTGTCTATACCATGAACATTTGTGGTGGGTACTAAATTTATTAATGATGATCATGATGATGAGGATTAGGGATCACAATTTTCATGGAAACTTGGACCAATAATTTGATGAAGTGATTCAAAATCCTGCATAGTGTCCAACTTATCCAAGAAATCTAAGATCACACTCTCCATAGTCGACTCAGTATACTAATGAAACATGCAAAGTGACTAAGTATCCTCATCACTATTATCATAATCCAACTACAAGGTATCACAAAGCTCCTGGATAGATCTGGTAAGTGGGTACAAGGTGACCTTCTTCCTAGAATCCCCATGAGAAATATACATCTCACCAGAGCGAAAAACTATATAGGGATATGCTATAGAAATCCATGGTCATCCGAAGATCAAAGGGTGTCCCGCAATAGGATTCATTGGTTGTAAAATAATGAAATCTGTGGGATACTCCCATGAATTAATCGAGGTAACTAAATCATCTAACACACGCTCCAGCTTGATTTTGGATCTATCAGTAAGTTCAAGAACATTCAGGATATGATGGATGTGATTCAATCGAATTTGTTCCATGGTTTTCCTATTCACAAAATTAATCTCCACTCTAAGGTCTATCAACACATTTGGAATGCAGATATTACATATATGAACAGAGACAACTTGGTTTCTAGGATCAGTATATTTCTCAACTTGAGCACATCCTATCATTAACTCAGCTACTTTAACAACAAAATGGATAGTGCAGACCTCAACTCTCTACCTCCCTAGATTTTTAAGATAGAGTTCCAAAACAATTTTGGTAAATATAGGAACCTCTTTTATGGATTTCAGTAGAGGAACCTTTATGCAAATATTCTCCAACTCATAAGTCAGGTCATACTCAGGGGTGGGGTAAACTTTCTCCACAACTAACCTCTTTGGAAAGGGAGGTTGGTTTGAAGAAGAAGGTAAGGTATTTGAGTTTATGGGATTAGGCAAAGGGGTAGCACCATTGTTTGAAAGATTATGAGTTTCCTCCTCATTTTTCTCCCCAATGATTACTATAGGTTGTTTTTGTTTCTATTTTTATTTTTCTCAATTTATTACCATTCTCGATCTCAGCTAGAGGTCATTAACCCCAACTAGAATGGTCTCATAAATAGGGAAAGTGAGCGGTCCAATAGAGTGAATCATTTGTACCACTTTATTATTTGGGTTGGGCACATATTGTGTTGGCAACTAAGGTGGTCGAAATGGTGATTCAATGGTAATCGTGGTGGCATATGCTGCGTCTTCTAAGGTAGAGAAGCTGGTAGTGTAGATTGTGTCATGGGATAAGCTGCAAATGATGTAGGATATGGATGTATAGGCATGGGGTAAGAAAAATGAGGATGTGAGGGTCCTCTCCATCCTTGTTCCCAAGGAGGAGGAGGAGACTTCCCATATTGATAATGGTACCCATTCTACCAAGGCTAAGGATAATTCATGTTTTGAAAAAAATATCAAGGTGTATTATAACAAGGAAAATATGGTGTATGTTCAGAAATCATACATGTACTTACCTATGGCCATGATTTTCATACTCCCATAGCATGCAATAGCTCGGGTATTGAATTCTCCCCTTCAAATGTTGCCTTCAATCCTAGAATAGATTAGAATTCCTTCATAGGATTCTTACCTTCAAATATCACACAAATATTAATACTTTTGACATCTATAGGGAATTAATGTAAAATATACTTTTTTCTACATTTTAGACAATAAATGGAAAATGCTTCTTGTTCTTCTATTAACATTTACTGAAATTTCAAAGAATATATCTACTTACTAATAATATTCATAATTTCAATTTTCATGTTATCCATTTTATTTTCCAAACCAATAATCATAGAATCTGTAGATCAAAGTCAAATATTCCTAGAATTCCCTCTAATCCGCTTACCAGATCTAGAATGATTTTTTGAACATTTCTTGCATATGTCATAAATCTTATCAAAATAAATCTGAGCAATATCCCATTGTCCTCACAGATTCAAATTATTCCTTGAATCATCATAAATTTCCCTTAGAAGCAAGGTTCTGATAGTTCTCATATCAAACTTATGATTTGACCTTTGAAGGATATATATAAATCTCTCAAAATAATTCTCCAATGTTCCATCATCACCCTGTTCAATAGTAAAACTTTCATCCTACATTTCTTGTGTTTTACAATATTCCTGATATTTATTCAATAAAATGCTTTTCATTATCTCCCAAGTAGTAATAATATTTCCCTCCAACAACATGAACCAATGTAATTTTGTGTCCTTAAGGGTTGAAGGGAAAATATTTAACTTCTAGACATCCAATGAATAGTCATAACTCTTACAAAGTATATCAAACTAAAACAAAAGAATCAAGACCCTCATGCACCTTATTGTGAAAATTTGGTAGAACAAAGGTTGAAATAATTTTCATTTGAATTATTGCGTGCAAGTCCACAATTGGAAACCAAAAAGTAGACTTATCTTTTAGTGGCTAATTCTCACCAACTCCCTCACCATGCACTTCTTCATGATCTGACATCTTTTCTCCTCCAAACAAACTACTTCTTACAAACTGTGATCGTTTATTGTGTTTCATATCTAGCTTTTCAGTCCTAATAGTCTCCTTCTTCTCTACCACTGGTTGTAATAAACCTAATCTAGTGTCTCCAAAATTCAAGTGAAAAGTACTAACATGATTGGTCTCTGTCTTCTTGGTGCTTGCAACAGAAGGCCTACTGTGAGAAAAAATTTCTTGTTTATAAATAATTCATTTTCCCTTCTTGGGCTTCAAAACCTTACCTCTCCTAGTCATGCATTTTAAAATAAAATCAAATTAGAAATAAATTAAAAACTGTGAAATAGCTTTCTAGAACAAATCACTTCAAATCCAAATTTAATGTTGCAACTAATTCAGAAAATATGTCTACAACACACAATCAATGAAAAATGAATTCCTTCAAGCAATAGAAGCACACTGAAAATAAAAAACAAAGGATAATTTACCTCTAATGTAGAAAATAAAATCAGAACTTTACAATAATTCCTTTCAATGTCTCCCCGACAACAACGCAAAAATGTCGGTTGGCAGAATTGTAATTTAATTCAACTCTCCACACTTAATTTTCAAACCAAGGCCTCGTAGATATAGAGGTGTAACATAATTAATGCCATAGGGTTTGGACAAATTATATAAATCTTATCTCTATCCCAACAATTAAATCAATAACATTCTAAAAGGATTCAAATAAAATCCTTTTACTTCTATTCCTCCACTATTCACAGAACAAAACCAAAAGCCCTCCAAAGATTGGATCTTCACACACAATGATAATCAAAGACTAGAAATATTTCATCTCAAAACAAATGCACTGAGGATTCAATGACACATTCAAACAAACACAATATTTGTTCCTATACTAAACAATCCTTTAAAACATTATGTTCCTATACTTTTAAACAAACTTTGTTCCTGCACTTTCAAATCATTATGTTCCTACACTAAAAATAGTGTGTGACAAACTTAACTATTTTGGTGTGAAATAAATCTTGCTTGAATTAAAAGTACATTCTCCAAAATTAGCACACTCTATTATGTTACTGAAAATCAAATCTTAGGATGTAATGATGATTTCATCAAATAGAAAGGAAATATTTCACATCTATGCACACAAGGATACAAAAGATCACCTCATCAATCATATTCAATTATACACTGCTCACATTTAATTAATACTATCTTTCAAAGACAAAACTATGTTTATGTAAAAATGTGATATAGGTCATCCAAAATGAATAACTCAACTCATAGCTTAATAACAATGAAATTTTGTTCCTCCTCCGAAGGTATCAAGGCAACCAAATTTCTAGCCTAAGCTTCACAAAACCAGAGGCATTATTTATCCTTTAAATCATAAACCCTTACAAAGGACAATAGACACACTCATTAACATGGAGTTTCATATGGTAAAACTTGAATTTTTTGACATATTATCGACAAACAACTTTCATCCACCACTACCAATGGTTTAGTTCAATGTATATCAACAGAATTAAATGAATATACACTAGTTATAAAAATGGATCCTTAATCTCAGAGGGTTTTCCTCACCCTCATCCAATATCCAAGTCTTGATTCGTTATAATACATAAGAACCGTTATAATACTAAGTTGTAGTTTTAAACCTCGGTTAAAGGGATGATTTCGAGAATGAAAATATACTTTCAAATCTAAATCCTCAAATGATTCACATGGTTTCGCAATGTTTAACTCAAGAAATAGATTAAAAAATAAAGATAAACTTCATATATGAACCATTACTATTCCTCATAAATGATGCACAAGGATTTCTTTCTACTTCCACACACACCCAATAGAAGTAGTCAAAGATTCACACATACACACCTTAGCCTATAACACTCAATACATCACACAGTAAAATGATTTGATGGAAAACAAGCTAGGTTGGATGGGCCCTAGCCAACCAAATCATTATTTAACTTATGTGAAACAAATTATTCATCCATAGGAGTTGAACAAGATAATGTCATAAACTTGGCATTAAGTTCATTTTATTAATCAAAGAGTCCCTGCTCAATGCATGTGATGTAACATCAGATCCAACTCGAGAGGAGGTTATAGCGATACAAGACTTTAAAATATCAAAACAAGAAATTGTTCACAATACCGCTAACCTATATTCTCATGTAACTTGATATATATACATTTTACAATAGGATCTTGGACATATCAATCCAGTCACGAAAATGAAACCTCTTGCAAATGGATTCCTAACAATAGAAACCCTCACACACTCACTTTCACTCGAACCATTTGTAGGAAGACAAGAACAAAACTCTGTTGAAGACCAGGAGTAAATATGTGTTGTTTCTTCCTTGAAAATCACATCAAGCACAACACTCCTAGTCATACTGTTTAAATCCAATGACCTTCGTAGTTTAGTGTGGGAACCAAAATTAGTCCAGGAATCTCGATATCCTGATCTTCTTGTACCAATAATGCTTCAATTTTGAAATTAGTGGAAAATATTGCAAAAGATTCTTCAAGTAACATGATGGTAGCTCATAGTTAAAAATATTAATCTATTTGACCTTTTATTGAAGATAAGCAACCCTTACCCATTATACCCAACGAAACATTAAAATGGGCTATAAATGTATGCATAAAGGTTTATTTAGATTGTGACATAGAGGTTAGGGAAGGGTTATTTAGGTGAGAATTAGAGAAATTATAGGGCCAAAATATTCTATGTCGCAACAGTAAGGATTCAATAAAATATCAGTGTGTTGACAAGTAGAGAAGTGATAATACTTTTGTTCCTTTTGACAATCATGAGCACTCCAAGATTCAGCATCAACAAAATCATTATGTACAATAGTCAAACTCATTGAAAATTTGTAAGTCTTGTAAATATTTTGTGAAGGGATTCATCAATCTCTCTTATTGAGGCCCTAAGGTTTGTTGTGTGGTCAAAGGTTTGGGTTGTAGTATTTTTTGTTGAAACAATAGTTTTATATATTGGAGTTTTTGTCATATGTAAAGAGAAATCACTGTATATCATTGTAAACATGGGGGCTTCACTGGGGGATAAATAATGTACCACATGGATTCATATTGGGGGATATATATTGAGGATAAAATGACATACTATATTGAGCATACAAAGGGAGGTAATTGGTTTTTGTATTATAAGGTATAAAAATGGAGCTCAAATTTAATGAAAAAATGGATACCTAGAATATCTAGTGAAAGCAGGGGATTTTTAAATTGGGTATGAAAATTGGGTTCGTATTGGTAGGGGGTTAAATAATATCTTTTTAGGAATATTTTCCAATATGTAGTCTAAGTAACAAAATTACTTAATATGCCACAAACATAGGTGATATGTCAAAGTTTCACTAAGTGAAGCCCCCATGATTGTAAAGTGGATCATTTTCCCTCACACGGAAGTCCACAATTTGTATTTTAATTTTTATCCTTTCTAGGGTGGTAGAGTGGTGCTAGGGAGTGGTTGAAGTCACCTTCAAGTTGGAGCCTGAAAACATCACAGGGTGATAGGGTGGTGCTAAGGCATTTTGGTGGTTGCATAGGGTGTTCTAACATCCTTTCAGCGGACTACCAATAAAACCTAGGGTGTTTGAGCGTCCTTCTAGAGTGTGCTGGAGAAGAATGTTTTTGTAGACTTATAGGGAAAATTAGCCTTATTTTTAGTAGGAGCTTAATATTTAAAGAAATTATTATAATAATGTTCAAATTTTTTTTACTTGGAGGAGTTTTCCACCTAAAAATATTTGTGGTCATTGTCTATTGTTTATTTATTGTTTTTGAATACTGCTAAAGATTAAATAATTCTCTAAAAAGCTTAATAAGTTACCAATTAATAAGAAATATTGATTCACCCCCATCTCAATATTTCCAACAATATATTGGACAACTTACCTCACTCTTCTATCTCATTCTCTAGATGATTTTTTTCTTCTTGATGGCCAATTATTTTCACACTAGGGGAATCAATGCCAATTAACTAAGAATAATTCTTTTCAGCAACCTTCTTCTTCCTTTTCTGTTCTTATTTATGTGTTTAACACTAATTTTTATGACCATGGTATCTTCCTTGAGATTTCTGTCATTATCCAAGTAGAAAGGATATTCAACCCTTTCTAACTATCATAATACTTCTTTATAAATCGATTGTATTTTATCGATCCTCCCTTTTTCTATTTGACAATTTCTCTCTTGAACTAAATCATGATTAGATAATCCCTTCATAATAATCTTCTTGGATTATTCATCATATTTATCCCGTGTTCCACACTCTACATATAGAAAAATATTTAAATCAAGAGTCAACAAAAAATCTTTTAACATGACCTTCCAAAGTAGATAATCTAAGCCATTCAAAAAAAGTACTCCATCCACTGTAAGCCACTCCTAGTTATCCATGATCTACCTTCAAGTGGTTAACATTCCCCTTAAGAAACCTAGCTCTGATACTAATTATTGGAACCAAGTTGATACTAAGACGATGGTGAATTAGTATGAAGGATTATTAATCAATTTTTTCCAGTTTTAACAATTACACCATTCATCATCAAATCATGAATGTAACAACATAAATCAATACAAAAGCATCATTAAAATCATACACATGTCACACAAATATTTTACGTGGAAGCCCTTCTTGCAGAAAAACCATCGAACATTAGTATTATTTTTCATAGCTATAATCCTTCATTACATCAATCACTGACACCTACTAATTTGCAAGCACCAACTTGCAAGGCACCAACTTCAATATCATCTGAGCACCCATTTGCTTTAGGTTATGACCTACTGGAAGCATAAACTCCCATAAAAACTTGTAGGCATTGATATACTAGAGGAATTTAACCCCAAATGATTTTGTAGACACACATGCATGCAATAACCCACTTGATTTGAGGCACAAACTTCCTAACTTGGCTTGAAAAAACCAATCCATTGTAGGCATCAACCCCCAAATTGTTATCTGGAACCCACCTAAAGGAAGAAACCACTCCCTTGTTTTGCAAGCCTCTACTTGTTGGAGGCACTGAACCCTTAAGAACCATGAACCTTGCTTTCCTCCATTTTCAAACTAGATCCACTGTCATGAACTGTATACATAAAACTAATTCTACTATGCATCAAAGCTTCCATGCTTAGAAACACACACACACACACACTGTCAACAATATAAAAACTCTGCCATCAACAACTATACTCTATCAGCAACAACTAATAACCAATTTGATCTCAATGACATAATCCTTGGAAGCAACTTGGAAAAAAAAAAAAAATCTGATCTTTGTCATTAGCAACAACAACATATAATAATCTCCATCCAGATAGCAATCAACAACATACTCAATAGTATACCAACTCATCCATACACTCTCACACTAAACAATACATTGTTATGATCAAAAATACAAACCTTCGCTAAAAGCAATCAAATTTCCACCATCACTCAAGCATACATCATAGTTATAACATAAACATATTATTTCCTTGATAACAATATAATCACGAATACATACACAACAACTTATCACAATCACCCTCATTCACACACACATATTCTTAGCAGCAACATCATACTCTCTGATTAGCAACAATCCACCTTAGTAACAATACAATGATGGTAGTTATTACAAACATAGTTTCAAGGACATGTAGATCAACAAAACCCTATCATAAACATACAATACATACTAAATTTATGAGTTTCTTTGTAGGCTTATACCTTAAATATTGATGTCCCTACAACAACACTTTCAATACAGACCATGAGATAAGATAGTCATAACATAGCTCTAATCAATGTCAACAAAAAAACCTTTATACTCACTCAATACATTCAACAACAAATCAAATCACTCTCTCTAATAAAAAATACATTCTCTCTATCAAACCCTAGCATAAACATGTATAGAAACATAAACATTGTGGCCATACCCACTAACATTCATTAACCCTATAGTAATAGGATATACAATGCTCATGTAATAAAAACTAGTGTAGTGACATGACAATACACTAGTAAGAAATAATACATGGTAGCTACAATAATATTTTGTTAGCAACGCCATGACATATTGATCTGAATTGGATCCTAAAACACTCCCTAAGTTTTCATGAACTCTATAAAATTCATGTCAAAGTTTCAAAGTCTTACAAAGAACGAGCTTATCAGAAATATGCTCAAAATAGTTGGAATTTGTGAATAGCGTGGAGCAATGAGGACCCTCGGTCAAGCATGCAGACCATTGGCCCATGGTAACGCATGTTGTCATGAATTGGAAAAACGAGAGGTCTTTTTGAGAAATGAGGGTAGTTTCTGATATGCGATTAGCAACAACATATCGCTAGGAAAACCCCTCAGAGAAGGAAAAGCCTCCAGCGACACAAACCCGAAAAGTTATAAAACATAACGGATATTGCGACGATTCCATCAGAGGTGGGGTCCCACAAAACTGAGAGGATATTGGAAGGGCTTCGAGGTAGTAAGTGGTTTGAAGCAATTGTAAAGAAACTGGGATTACTAACCACACCTCACAAAAGGCCATATCCATTAGGTTGGTTATGTGATAAATCAAAGCTACAAGTGACTAGACAATGTAAACTTAGGTTTAAAAAAAATTTGGTCAGCATTTGTAGATGAGGTTGAGTTAGATATTGTTCCCTTGGATATATGTGGAATTGTTTTAGGAAGTCCTTACTTGTATGATAGAAAAGCCATTTCTATAGAGCTGAAAACAAGTATCAACTCGTTAAAGATGGAATTGAATATACTGTAAGAGCTCATAAACTCAAGAATAATTACACTCTCATAAACTCAGGGTAGATGAAAATAATTGTAAATTCATGAAAGCAATTTTTACTGATGGTTGTGAAGGAAAGGAAACTTGATAAAACCAATGTATTTGAAGGCTGTAATGCTAAACAACGAGCTGATTTAGAAAAAGTTGTTTCAGAATATGATATACTATTTCAAGAACCTAAAGGTATGCTAGCTAAAAAGGAAATAGTACATGATATTAATTTGTAGCAAGATGCTCCATTGCCTAACATCAGAATGTATAGGTTGTCCACTTTAGAGAATGCAAAAATCAAGAAGAAGGTATAGGAGTTGCTCGAGAAAGGGTTCATAAGACCTAACACATCACCTTGTGGGTCTCCAATTGTCTTGGTAAGAAAGAACGATGGCTCATGAAGAATTTTCATTGATTACCGAGCACTGAATAAGATAACGATCAAAAATCATTATCCCCTTCCTCGCATAGATGATCTATTAGATCAGTTGAATGAAATTGTTTACTTTTGCAAGTTGGACTTGCATAGTGGCTACCATCAGATCCGAGTTACAGAGAAAGATGCATGGAAGACTGCTTTCAACACAAAGTAGGGATTGTATGAGTAGTTAGTTATGCCTTTTGGCTTAACTAATGCTCCTGTTACTTTCATGAGAGTAATGAATGATGTACTCAGACCTTTTATTGATGATTTTGTCATCATATATTTAGATGACATTCTTATATTTAGTAAAACATGGGAAGCACATTTGAAGCATGTGAAGCAAACTCTAGATGTTTTGAAACAAAAAGAAAATCTTTGTGTTAAGCTATCAAAATGTGAATTTGGAAAAACATATTTGAATTATTTGGGTCATATTGTAGGGGGTGGTGAATTGAACATAGATCCCTCTAAGGTTGCAATCATTGTAAACTGGTCTAAACCCAAATCTGCTACAGAAGTTAGAAGCTTCCTAAGAGTAGCACGGTATTGGAGAAAATTTATTTCTAACTTTTCCTTGATTTCAGCTCCCTTACATGCTTTAATAGGATTGAACAAGGT